>APFE030943397.1:11671-53592 GCA_000404065.3 Pinus taeda | reverse complement strand
ATTTACCAGTTTTTCACAAAAAGCAACTAAAAAGCCAAGCCACAGGCTAGAAGAACTAAATTGACATTTCCCTCACCTATGCTAAAGCAATTCTCTGCAAATAACCAGCTAACCAGCTCAAAAACACTCTGCTTCCTCAAAACAGAGTTCCCCACAGATTAATTAAGCCTGTGACAGCCTCCTTGAACTGCCAAAACTGCTCACTGCAAACAGAGAGCAGTAAGCCATTCCTCAGCACTCACATCAAGCTTGAAACACAGTAAACCACCAGCAAGACCAAGACAATGTCCACTCCAGCTGTTCTAGATGTTTTTCCTATAAATCCACCCAACAAAGAGCTAGAAGCTATACCATTGGTGGACAGTGATGCCCTCATCACAGACTTTGTGGCAGAGAGAAACCATTTGTAGACATATTGCCAATTAAGAAACAGTCACTTGGACAACAGTGACCTGTATGGGGTCTGGAAATCTAATCTACCCACCTACTTCCTGCCTTCTGTCAACATTTTCCCTGAAATCATCCACCTATGTGTAGAGAACTATGACCAGAAACTCAGGGCTGTGAAGTCTCCATCTGGGAGCATCCTCTTCTATATAACTCCAGACTCCATCAACCAGATGCTCAACTACAAACAGACCCAGTTTCTTTACCCCTTCTCCATGAACTATTTGCTGGATGAGGGCTCCAGACTTTCTGATTCAGACATTGCTTCCATAGCCAGGAAATTCATGAAGGTAGACTGCCAACCCTCTGGGCCACCTCCTTTCTCCTATGAAGATCTCAATGAGTTTGGCAAGCTACTGGTAGATATGCTGACCTTTGTGATGGGGTTTACCACAAACAAACATGTTGATCTGACTGTGCTGGTCATGCTCTCTGCGTACAACCTGATGAAGCCCCCTGCTATGAAATACAATTATGCCAAGTACATTGCCAATAAGATACATGATCAATTGACAAGGCTGGACAGGGAGGCAATATTCAGATATTCCTCATACATCTATCACTTATTCTTGTACTAACCAGACAGATAGCTTCCAGTGCTCAATCAAGAAGCTAGACTCACAGGGTGAGAGAAGGTCTGTGATCTTCTGGTCTTCAGTCTTCCACCAAGTACAGAATTCCCCTTACTCATACTACGAATTCATTGATCAGTTTGTATATCCAGTTACATGCCTCTTGAGGAGGACTCCTCCTATCAGATTTTCCAAGGATATGCAGAAAATATTGCAGCTATCTAGAAGCTACAAAATTGGTGATTGGTACTTGTACCAGAACCACATTGTAATCAGAATTTATGGCTGTGAGCTCTGTCCCTACAGGCTCCCAAAGTATGTCCCTATGAGGCTATTTGCCCTGGAGTACTATAGACAGCTTATAAATTCTGACCTAACACACTTTCACAGTGCCAAGAAGAAAGCCGACCTGAAGTTCAGGGACCACTTAGGCCCATTTACCATGAACAAAAAAGATGGTTGTCAAGAAGCTGATCAAATACTAGGACAACAGCTCAAACTCAAGAGAAGCTTCTGGTGGGTCCCTTATGACCCTGAAGGTTTCATCAGTGCAAGGAGGGTTAAATATAGGCTGCTAGCCTATAAGCATTCCCCACTCCCTCAAGTACAACATTTTGCTAATCAAGATGAATGGGTGCCTGAATCAATAGTAGAGGAATTGACTCAGGAAGAAATAATGGAGCAAAATGTAAAGGACTTGGAAAAAACTCTTGACTTAGACTTTTGTCAACAGGTCTTCAAGAAACCAGTCCAAGAAAGAGAAGGTACCTCTATTGCCCCAGCAACACAGGACATCCAGCAGGCTCCAGCAACAACAACCACCACAAAAGGAAAGGAGAAGATGGATGAACAACAGGAGATAGAAACAGGGCAGCCTAGTACTTCAAAGGACCAGCAATCAGGATAGGCCCCTCCCCTGCAAACTGAACAAACTCAAAACCCTGTTTTGTAGACCCCTCTCAATGATGAGAGAGGGAAAAAGAGAGACAGAGAAGAAATCACACCTCCAACAGGGTCATCATAGGAACCAGAGGCCAAGAGGCCGAGGGTAGACCCTGAAGCAGAAGAAGGAGACATAAGTGAAGAGCTGGCAGAAAGCCAAAGAAAAGAAAAACAAATGAGCCAACAGACTGCCACTAGCTCATTTCAGCTGGAGCAGGCTCAACAGCATACTGTGGAGGTGTTCTCCTCCAGACAACAAGGAAAAAAGCCAGCCACAGTTAAAGAGGGCTTCAAAGAGATCAAGGCACAAAATGAGTTGCTAAGGGTGCAGCTCTATGAGCAGTTCCTGAATACAACCCCAGCCAAAAAGCAAAGATTGATGGCTGCCTTTGATCTAAAGGAAGAAAAAATGATCTTCACTCATCTAAAGCCCAAAGTCCCACACCCGAAGACCACAACATATTATTACAAGACAAATCTAGAGGTCTTTGCCTAAGACATACACCCCATGGATCAATTGAGCTGCACAAAACAAACTGGGAGATGGTGTATGCACAACTTGCTGACAGGGCAATGCTGGCCCATTCAGCTAAAAGAATCCTGGGAAAGAACACAACAGACAGCTTGATTTTGGAAAAAGGTTGTCCTCCTCTGCCGAAAGGACAACAGAATTAAAGAACTTTGGAGGACATTAATTATTGATTTTGCGGACATGACCAAAAGATCCAAAGGGTGTTAGAGCCCTTATGAAGAAAAAGGAGGATGATATAGCTGCATTGAGGAAACAGGCAAAATTACCTCCTACCATCCATCCTGACACAGTAGAGCTTGCACAAGAAAAACAGGTGGACAATGCTATGGAGCTGCTCCTAGTCATGAACCAAAAGATACTGCAAATGGAGGCAGAGTTAGAAAAAGCTATACAGGACAAGCAAGGGGAATCTGCCTCCCAGCCACCTCAAACTTCAACAAACCTTCAACCTGCCCCTCCAGCACAGGTAACAGCAGCCCCTCCTGCTCCAGCACCTACTACAGCTACATCAGCAACTGAAGCAACAGTAGAAGCCACAGCAACAGCAGAATCTAGCATGGGCATGGAGGAATTGATGAAGGCTGTTAAAGAGCTAGAAAACCAAGTCACAGAAATAAATATTGCCAAGGAAAAACTGGCCAAGCTGGAGGCCAGTTATGAAAAATCAAAGATGACTGTGGCAGAGAAGCAAAGAGAAATAAAGGCCTTGGAGGCCAAAGTAAAAACTCTAGAGAAAGAGTTGATGCTAGGTAAGACCCTAGCAGAAATAAAAACGATTATTTGGGCCAAAATTGGCCAATCTATACAAGACCAATGGAGGTCCATTCAAGCAATTTTTGAATAGGTGGAGCTGATAGAAATAGCTCATGTAGAGATTTAGAGAGCCAGGACAGCCCTGGGAATAATGCCTGAGAAGGCCACCAAAATGATTCACTTTCTCAATAACCGCACTAGGGAAGAATTGGCTGCTCTACAAATAGCCAGCAGAACAGATACAATCCTCACAGCCAAGAAGGTACTGACATTAAGGAATTTCACTCAGACACTAGAGAGGAAATGTCAGGAGATGAAGGTTGAGATAGATGAATTCAGAGCTAAAATGGCTAATTTGCAGGACAAAGGACTGCCAAGCTTAGTGACTGGTACAGGACAGTTGTTGTCATATAATCAATATATGACAAGGATCAACAATTATGTTGAAAACCAGATCACAGCATCTAGCAG
Source organism: Pinus taeda (assembly GCA_000404065.3). NCBI lineage: Eukaryota > Viridiplantae > Streptophyta > Pinopsida > Pinales > Pinaceae > Pinus > Pinus taeda. The sequence goes on along the minus strand of APFE030943397.1, from coordinate 49,875 downwards.
CTCCACTGAAGAAGTAGGGCCTCCCTTTGGGCAATCCCTCTATGACAAGCTGGAGAATCTGTTCTTTATTGAACACGAAATAAATCATCTGTTTGAAGTCCCTCCTAACTTTTATAGACATACAGAGGCAGATGAGACAGTGGTTAAAATGAGGAGACATCAGCTACCCCCAGCTGATTGGTGGCAAGCAATGTTGGAGATTTTGCCTAGATAATTCCACTTTGCTTTTTGCCTTTTTTGGCGAAAGGTCATCATAAAGGTCAGCAGACAGGTCAGCAGGCAGGTCAGCATACAGGTACAGCAAGCAGCATACAGATGACTCAGCAATACACCCAAATAGCAGGCTAAAGTTAATGCAGCGTTAAAAGCACTGCTACGGCCTACTTTCCAGAGCCATAAAGTCAAATCTGTCTGACAGAAGAATGTCGGCTCTCTCAGCATTTAAATTTATATTTATGTTGTTATTTACTTTTTGTAAGAGAGTTGGTGGTGCAATTTATTGCACCATAACTCTCCACTAAGATATTTTATACCCTATTTTGTATATATATCCCCTCAGATAACGCATTGAGGGTTGGCCGTAATACAATTCTTCTTGAAGAGATCTGTTGTATATTGAAGACTTTTTTATAATAAAAATTGTTGATGGAGATTGCTGGTTCCAACGCTGTCTGAAGATGGATATGTAAAGCTCTATTTTGTTGCAGAATTCCTGTGTCATTTGCTAAATCAATAAGTTTCTCTTAATTGTGTATGTGTTTCTTGTTTATTCCATAACTCTTGTGTTTTCATAATCTTAGTAAGCCTAGGATTTGTTTCAAACACCCTATGCTCAATCTCTGCTTCTAAATATGTTTTCTGCTGGATTAGCCATAGATATGAATTCTTAATTGCTCATGTCTAAACTCATCCTAACATGGCAAATACTTTTTAAGAATTCTTAACTGCTCTTAAGCAATACTTTCATGTTTCTTCTTTAGCATAGTGAAAGATTCTTAAATTCCTTTCACTCACTAAATCACCAATTTCACCAACAAATCTGATAAATTGTTTCACACATGCCTAACTTGCTCTGCAGCAACACCCTGTCTTCACAGATCCACTTTCAAAAGCACAAATATCTCAACTCCATTGCCCAATGGAACAAACTATCTTGTAGATCTATACTTCAGTTCTAAAGGAATTCACCAACCCACCAAGTTCAAACAAACAGTGCATCATAACTAGCCTAAAACACTCATCAAACACAGCTAAATTATAAAGAGAGAGCCCTCTCTGGTTGCAGGTAGGCTAGGACCTGTAGCTACAAGATTGGTCAGTGGTTACCGCGGTCGTATTCCCTTTAGGAAGCAGGGAACAACCTGAGTGATAACATATCGAACATCTTTCAAGAACAAGCTTATGTCTAGCAAGACAATGCCAAGAAAATATTTATGCGATAAAGCCTAGATCTGACCTAGTTCGGGGAACTCATCAGGATCATAAGAACCTGATATAATGTTAAATTTTGGATAGATATTGGATGAATTTCCCAAAGCAAACCCATCTGCCCCAAAGAATATTTAAAGAAAAAATTATTGTGATTGACAAATCCAATTGTGCCAATATGAAATAAGGTAACTCAAGAAAGGGTCAAAGGAACAATATCATTATTAATGTGCTTGAGAAAGCAATCATTAATATTAAATATTAATAGTTGACAATTCAAATTTAAATGTTTTCCCTCCAAGAATTTGATCAAGTCAGATTCATCTAATGAGGGCTAAATCTTTGCATTTAAGATATATCCATCACTTCATATATTTAATGTCATCATAGCTCATTAGAGGATCATTCATAAAATAAAATAAAAAAATATGTATTGTAAGTCTGAGTTCTCATATATATTCGCATGGTAGACAAATTTTCACATGATCATATTTGGATGGATTCATATGTATACTTTTGTGGCTTGAAACATTCGCATGGCAAACATATTTTGGCATGATCAGATTTACATATATTCATATGTATACTTCTGTGGCTTGATACATTCACATGGAAGAAAGATTTTGGATGGGTTCGTCTGTATACTTTTGTGGCTTGATACATTTGCATGGTAGACACATTTTGGATTGATTTTTATGTATACTTTTTTGGCTTGATACATTCACATGGCAGATCAAATTTGAATGATTGTACGCATGTCATGGAATACCATATTTGGACAATCGTATGCACGTCATGAAAGAACAGATTTGGATGGATCGTATGCATGTTAATGTGGTTTTACAACCTCTCATGGAAAACTAGATTTTTCCTAGTTATTATACATGATCATTATGGCTATACATATTTGCATGGCATTTCTCCATGGTGTATTGATGTCTTCTATTCGCATGATATACATGATGTAGTGATGACTCATGTGATGCTATTTGCATGGTAGACATGATGTAGTGATGACTTATGTGATCCTATTCGCATGGTAGACATGATATACTGGATTTCCTTTTGATGATCCTAGTATGGAAGGCATACCCTTACATGGATGACAAACCTATGATAGCATACCTTATTGGATAATGATGTAAGTTGGATAGAAAACCCTTGATGGCAATCATTTGTATGGAAAACATACGTATAACATTATCCTTATATGACTCAAATTTTAATCAGATGTTTCGAAGATAGGCTAAGGTATCTTTCATATTTATGATCATTTGGGTTCCCTAACTAAGGCCAACACATAAAAAGTATGGACGATATGTGTGTGTGTGTGTGTGTCACACACACACATATATATATAATGGATAGTATTCTTGTTATATTGAGAAGCATTGAAGTCCTGAAATAAATGTTCCTAGATCTATTTTGATAAATATATGTGACAGTACTCATGGCAGAGTGACCTTGATGTAATTGTGAACATGGATCATGGTAGTGATGGGTAAGATAGTGATGACATAGTTCAATGATAACAATATTTTTATGATTAAGTGATGACTGTGAGATGGCATATTTTTTAGTTTCTCTCTTGGATTAGCTTCATTTAGTTCACAAACGAAGTTGTGAACTGACCCTAGAATGATGTATCTCATTATGGATGTACTTTGTATCTCAGTTGATCAATTTATGAAAATCTAATAGAAGAAGAAGAATTGAATTACGGGTCTTCACCCTTTGTGGGGTTTTTCCCTCATCTCTAACCGAATACTAGTGTCTCTATGTGTGTATGCTTTTCTTCTAATATTCCTTTTATTTCCACTTCTTTGTTGATGATGTTTTTATTTCTACATGATTGTTAATTATGTGATAATGTTATGGGGTGAATGCTTATGTAAATAATGAAAATATAATTTCAATTATCAAAAGGAAAGAACAATATATCCCTAAGAAAATTAGCACATAACCATCAGTGAAGGCTAAAGTGCCTCAACTCCCTTACAAGTCCTAGAACTTTCAAATGTTGGATAATTAAATTTTATGAGCTTGATCAAATCATAAATTCTATGTAGATAGTTACTATTAGTTATTTCAACAAGATCATTTTTAATTAAATGGTGGTTGGCTACATCACTAGCTTGATCAAATGTTTCAACATCAACAAATAGATTACTCAAGTCATAAGGTTCTTCTGGTTGGGTATCTAAATATGTATATATCAAAAATATTTTAAGAGAAAAATGAACTTAAGGATTATCCCAATCCAAAACTATAAATTGCAAATTGTAAGAAGTTTTCTCAAAGATTAGATTGTTTTCTTCTCCACCATGTACACCCTCATCACCTTGTATCAAATCATGAATTCGAAGAGCATGGCATATTTCCATAATAAATTTGTCTTTGATCAGATTAGATTCAAGATCTAAGATTTGTAAATATAAGTCTTCTTGAGAAATCAATATATATGCGTGGACATTCATTATTATCTAAATCAGAGGAGTCATTGGTGACAAGATGATGATCACCTGAGCATTAGGTTTGATTACATATCATGATTTCATTTGAATGATTATTGGGATCACAAGATTCTTGATTAGCCAAGCATGTAGAAGCATCACCTTCACATAGAGGAATTTTAAAAATGGAAAAGACGTGGAATGTATCTTCATCCTTTGACTCTTATTTCTAGGAAATGTAACCACCTTGTATCTAATCACCATTTGGACTAGCAAAGTCAAGAGTGTCTAGGGAAATTTCTAGTAGAGCAGATTGATCAAATGAGTCAAGGTACAAAGAGCCATGAGATATATATGATAGAGAATGAAAGGTATCCCTTGCATAGGAAATACTTTCAATTAAATCAGATTCAAAATTTAGATTATACTCACTAATTTCTTGGAACATTCAAAGTTTTTTTGGATAAAACCTTGATCATGGAAAGTAGATAAAAGAGGAAGAAATGGATCAACAATTTGAATTCAAAATTTCCAACTTCAACATCGACAGAAGAGACCACTTTGTTTGGTAATAAAAAAGGAGGAGGAGAGGGGAAAAAATGGGTAGTGGATTATTTCTCCGAGGGTTGAGGTGCCTCAAGGAGGAGGAGAGGGGGAAAATGGGTAGTGGATTCTTTCTCCGAGGGTTGAGGTGCCTCAAGGAGGAGGAGAGGGGAAAAAATGGGTAGTGGATTCTTTCTCTGAGGGTTGAGGTGCCTCATGATCGAATAAGGTTGAAAAATCAAATTATGGATAATATATATTTGACTTAGGATTTGAATATTTCCATCATTATAAGATGGTTCATTCTCAACAGGATTTTCATATACAAATTGTTTCAATGAGATTTGAACCAAGCACTGAAACTTTTCATCCATGAAATCCAAATCCACATCTTCTTCAAAAAATTCATAGAAAAGGTGAAGAAATCTATCAACAAAATCCTCTAATGATTCATCAGGTTTCATTCTAAGTTGATTGATCCTTCTATACAAATATTGATAATTGCACCTGTCAAAATCTTCATGAAGCTCCTTGATGAGTTGAATGGATAGAAGCAGTTGGTAACGTCTGACATCATTTCTTAGCACGACCTTCAAACATAAGGGTGAATATATTACAAGTGACATCTTCACAATTCACTTCATTAGAATAACAAAATTTAAGAAACCAACGTGTATATTCGGGTATGGATGTTTCACCCTCGCCATCAAACTTAGCTTGTGAGAAGTTATGAATTATTTTTGTGGGAATTATAAGATTTAATATTTTGGAAAAAAAATCCTAGGATTAATGTTTTGGGAGGATCTATTTCAAGATGAAAACTTGAACCAGGCCTCACAAGCTTAACTTTCCATCTGGCCCTCCTTCTAGTGCCAAAAGTGCTGACGGAGTTGGAAATCTGCCAACACAAGGGGGTCTCCCCAGTATGAAGTCACAATTATACCTCACACCATTTGGGATAGGATCCCCATCTAGGGAATTGGCTTGGATACCATTATAATAAAATTAATGATTTTCCTTGGTTGCAAATAACAACATAAGAGAACACGCATACAACTTTTGAGACAAAAAAAAGTAATGTTAGCTCTGTGAAACATACAATTCTAATGTGTATAAATTACTTTCATGGATGAAATAAAGAAAAGTGAGCCTTTAGAATAATAATAATAGTACCACTCCAATAAAGTCACATGTGTATAGAAAGAATCATTAATTAGTTTGAAAAAAAAGTTCTCAAAATAACAATGATCATGACAAGCAAACAAGACGCATGTTTCAATTAAGATGTGCACTAAAGTTAGCAAAATGGTTCATTCTCTTTAGTACATATAAACATAAACATATATTGAAAACATCAAAAGAAAATTCTTACAACATTCTTGATACATGCATGAATATATGTCCGGATTTGAGGGCTTCAAAACGTTAAGTAAAATTGCCCAAGTACACAATTACAAAGATGTCTCACTTTTTCCAATAGTGGAACATGAAGCCACACCTTACTCCTCAAAAGAATGATCTCTCCCATTCCTATTCTTAGCTATAGAAGCCAAGGCTAAAATTCCTTTTCTTGAGGCATCAGGTTTTATTTATAACAAATGAGGTGACCCTTCATCTCCCATGTGACCTTTGAGCTCCCTTATGACTCTTGAGCTCTCATGTGACTTTTGGAATTCCACACACATTTTACAATTTTATTATTTTTCAAACAAAAAATTACATTTGACAAAATTGTGGCCATAGCCATCAAAAAAATTAAACACATTTCAATCATGCTTGAGGAAATTGCAATTCAGTGACTCTAACATAGAGCTTTGTTGTGATATATCGGTACCAAGCTCTGTATTTTACTACGATGTATCTGACATTTTGTAGTATATTTGGATTATATATTATCTTTCCCTCCAAATTGTTTGGATATATAGTTTTGGATCTTGATTGTACACTATTCCACAACATGACTAACTTTATATGTAAATTGACTGACTTAACTACATATTGCAAACAAGAGTCTTTTTTCACCTCTAAGTCATCTCTAGTGGTCATATGTTTGATATGGTTCAAGAATTCCTCTATCTCCTTCTTGATAGTATTCTTGCCTTTTACCTCCCCAAGTGCACCTATAAAAGGTATTTTGTGTATCTGCACCAAGGCTTCCAATGCATTGTGCAACAACACATATTCTAACATAATGTTGGTTTCATGATTTTTGAGTTGCTCATAAACCTGCATATGCATTCTCATCTCTTCTTTATCCATCTCAGCTTCATACCTATGTTTCTTAACCAACGATGCAGGTACATTCAAGTGCTTGTTTCCCCATTCCTGAATTGCATCTATAGCCGCATAAGTTGTCTTTAAGATTCTCAAATTTTCCTACAATCCTCTTTGAACTTTATACGAAGGCGTCATTGGCTTATGAAAAGTGATCATCTCTTCACACACTTGCTTCATTGTGACTTATAGTGACTTGATTCCCTTAAGTATGGTTTTTTGTAATCTCTCTCTATTACCACTAATGGAAGACAAAATTTGATTTTTAGAAAGGAGGTGATCAATTTGCTACATTGTATAGCCAAATCCATCTCCAATTTTTCCTTATTTTGCATCAGGAAATATGTGTTCTTCTTTATGTCTACTATAAAGGTTGAATTTTATGAAGTGACTACTCTAGGATTGGTCCTCGTGTTTGACACAATAACCCTTTCTGTATTCATGGAAATGGGATGATCAAGATACTTTGGGAGTACTTCCTTCTTGCTTGTATAATCTTCTTTTTCATCTCATCAAAAGTGAAATTGGAGATATCCGTTACCCTATCATTAGGAGGAGGATGAATCCCCATCTCACTTAAAGGAAGGTGCCCACTAGTTAGAGGAGTCGAGAGCCGAATGTTCAGAGGTTCTACGATCGACTCAATGTTTGTTGCTTGGTTATCCTCCTCTTGTTCACCATTTGTATTCTAGGCCTCCAAATCCTCCTCTAACTTCCTCACAAACTCCTCTTCCTATTTCCTCATGTTTTCTTTTTCATATTGTAGCCTCCACTTCTCCTCTTCTTCCCTTGTTTTTCTTAGAGCTTTTCTTATTTCTTCTTCTTGGCTTCCTCCTATTTTATTTTATTCATTTCTTCTTTCTTAGTTTTTTGTGTCCTCTTGCTTCTTCTTTTCATGCTCTTCTTTTTGCTTATGCTCTTCCTCTTGTTCTTGTTTCCTAGATTATTCAAATTCTTTCCCTTTCTTCTCTTCCTTGATTACGCCTTTAGTGCATAGATCAACTTTGAATTTATTACTCCTTTCTTCCTCAACATCATGTCTCTACTTTCTTTTCAGCTCAACATTAACCTAAGAAACCACTTCCTACTAGGGCCCTTCTTGATCAGTATCTGGCACATGTCCTATTTGAGAAGGGTCTGCTTCATCACTCGATACAAATTCTCTTGAAGCATTATACCAGTTCTTAGTCTTCTCTTTGTCTTCCTAGGAGTTAGAAGCATTAGGCCAAGTGTACCTCAGTTTTTCACAATGTTTCTTGCATATGCCTCTAGGGTCATTTTGATGGAAGCTTATCTCTATGAATCTGACGTAGTTAAGTTCTTAAATTTCTACCTTTGTCACCTTCAAATTATTTAATTCATATGACCCTATTTGTAGAGGGAAGATAGGCCATGGGGACTTATTCAGCTTCTAGAATTGTTGTGACAATATTTTTCATAGCTCGTAATTGACTCCTTGTATGACTACTTTTTCCATTACATACTTTGGCATAAGATGTGGAGGCTTATGAGCTTTGAAGACTCTAATGAATGTACCCTGTGAAGATGTAAACAAATCTACAATTTTTCAACAACTTCTCTAGCCTTACTAGTCATACAAGGTGCCTCAATCTTAAATGTCACCTGATAAAGAATTGAAATCAAGAGCTTAGATATTTTCTTATACACTCTCCTATAGCTGACCTATGATATTATCTTGCAATAGGTTTGGACATGAGGAGGTTTTTTCTTGGTTCATTTCCACTCTAGGCCCCAGGATTCATTCTGATCATACATCTCGTCAAGCAAGAAGGTGGACATGTAGAACGCGAGTTACTCACCTTATGAAATATTTTTTTCCTTTGCAATATTCCTCTACAATTTTTGGGCTATTGTGTCTGACCAATTGAAAATATTTCCCTCAAAAGCACATGGGCGAGCCATATAAATCCATCCTTATTCAAATAATTATGTTCTTTCATGCCCATACAACCTACAACACATAGCCATAAGATATTGATACACTTTCCTCAATGAATTTGTTCAATAAATTCCATCAAGCTTTTGGCGGAATTTGCCTGGCTCCTGCCACCATGTCTTGAGAATGTCTTTTGTAACAAACTGAGAATAACAAGTTGCATAGTATTTTGAATTCAAGTACTCCTTTGGCTTTGGAAGTTTGTAATAAGAGTGAATATCATGGGAATGATATGTAGAGAGCTCTTTCCCACTTGCACTACTAAGGATCATATTCTTAGAGTCTAAATGTTACAATATCCATCCCATCACTTCTACATAAGCTAAAACCATATACCTATTAGCTGTCATATATAATCTGGACCTTTGGACATTGATGCAAACTTATCTCTCTTTCAGAACTTTTGGGAACTCATCCTTGATAAACTCTTTGAAAATAATTTTCCATGTTAAGGTGGTGAACTTATCAATGAAGCATTTTTGTGTTTGACAGGATGGGTACTTTAGCTCTTGGATTATCCATGACACCTTTGATACTTCTTTCAGTAGCCTCTCTTATTGGTCCTTGGCATGTAACTAGAAGCATAATGTTGGTGGGAGATGACAAACTTATAGGGTCTGGATTAACAATACCTATAAATTGGAATTAACTCATGGAAAACAAAAATCAATCCCACAAAACCACCTATTCTATCTTTTTTATTTATATAAAAATAAGTCACTATGAATTGGCAATGTGTTGGTTCTAAGCATGAGAATACAGTCTTCACGCAAGGTGATCTCACTAGCCACTGGAAGTATGCTATGTGCTAAGGATGGAAGAGAGACTTGGTTTGAGTGCAAGTCACATCAGCGAGAGATAGTGATTAGATGCTTACATTCTAGAGATGTGCAATGTGCTCTTGCTGGAAGAGAGGCTCCTCTTGGGTGCAGGTCACATCAATAGTTTGAAGAGGTTACATGCTTGTCATCTAGTGTAAAAACCCCTGGTTGATTTTCCATGTAAATAAAATAATACCAAGGTCATGGTACACATATTCTAAGTTGAATGTTGGGGAAAACATAGGTATGGGTATCACTAGTGATTAATTAATGGCTATGGAAATTGGCAAAGTCATTGGCAATGGTAAAGTGGAAATAATTGTCATTTATTTATGAAATAAAGGAAAATAGGAGAAAAGGAAGGTGAAGAGAGATATATTTGCGTGAGAGGGAAATTGAAGGAAAAATGAAGGAAAATGAAAAAAATAAAGGCCTCGGTGATAAAAATACTTCTCAGGATCAATTCTCAATCTTTTGTCAATTCATTTTTGGAGCTATTATTTCATTCTCTCATTCTATCATACTCTTGCACACTTAGAGAAAGCTTGGTGCTTCTTGGAGCATTCTTGGAGCACTTTAGCATTCACTGGGACTGTAGAAAGAAGGAAAAGGATTTATTTGCATGTAACAGGTTACATCTATGATTTCCTTGCTAATTATGGATGCATGGTATATGCATGTGATTTTTTGGTTATGTGTTATTGGCATAGAGATTTTCCTGCATTGATAGTGGTTTTATCATTGCCTTTCCATTTTGTTGATATCCATGGCGTATGGGTTTTTCCACTTGTTGTTTTTCTGATTGGTGCTCAAGTTCCTTATGGTTGTGGGTTGGAACAAACACTTTGGAAGCCTTAGAATAACTTGGGTTGAGTTACTAGTCTTGGAGCCTAGGTTGGGACAAACACTTTCGAGCCCTTTGTGGGTTGAGTTACTAGTCCCTAGAGTTAGGTTGGACAAACTCTCTAGAGCACTGGACAACTTTGGTAGAGACCGATATGGTTGGTGTTAGTGATGTTCTACTATGGAGGTGGAATCACTGTGGTTGAGGGTTTAGGTGGTTTGGCCTCTAGAAGCCCTGGTTTGGTTTTGTTTTGGTTTATTCCATGAGATACCACATTCATGCATAGAATATGGTGCAAGGGTGATTGGTTTAAAGAGAGATTTGACACAACCCAATCTATGGTCGGGTGGTACGTGGAATTCCTTGACTTGGTTGGTATTTTCATATATTAATAAGGGTTATTCTTATATTGTTATTCATGTATACTTTTAGTGATTATGTTGATGATATTATGGTTGAGTTTCCATGGTTTCTGTGTTGTTTATTTTCTGGTTATATGCTTGTTATATGATGTGTATTATATATGGATCTTGTCATGAATTGTTTAGCTATTGATTGGTTGATGAATTTATGGACTAATAAGTGTTGTTACAACTATGTGAAGAGGGCATAGGGCCTTCTTGGTGATTCTCATATGAATCTTAGACTCTTATGATCAGAAATGCATTCACAACCTATAGCTTACATGTTTTCCATGTGTTTAATGAAATGTCTATTATGGGATAGTCATGTCCTAGGTCAATTCTTGTTCAAGTTTTGTATGAAAATCTTTATCATTATGTCATTTATCATTCTAATAAGTTACAGGGATTTTTTGGCAGTGCTCTAGAGGCTGGAATGGAAAGGTGGCTTAGATCTCAGGACTGCACCCTCTGAACTAGATATTTTGGGCTATAACTACATGGAGGTAGTGTTGTGCATGCAGTTGGAGGCCTATAACCACACTTAAGCCTTGTCATGTGGTTAGGAGTCTAGGTCAGTGAAAAAGAGCCCCATCTCAGGGTTTGGTCACCGGGAGTGGTCCTTTTGCCCCTGAGTGTCCAGCAGCCCTGAGGGATGTTGTGAGTTGTAATTTTGTCGGCCCCACTTCCATAACTAGAGCTTGTAGGTTCGGTCATGTCATAATAACTCTTCATCTCATGTTTACCCTAGAATTCTAGTGAAATTGATAAATGTGGGAGGGAGGGTGTTACAGGGTGGTATCAGAGTGAGATTGCAGCATTGGACCTTGAGGTCGATGTGATTTTTATGTATTCATGTCCAAATTTCTATGTGTTTATCATGCATGCATGTTAGTTATTTCTTGTGATGTTCCTTGTTGTGGTCTTGAGTCACCATGAGTTGATGTTGAGAGAATTGATATGTTAATTTCAATATATATACATATGTTTTGTTAATCTTAATTGACTGTGCAGATGAGATAGCCTCCACCAAACTTCATTAAGATATGTTGGATTATGTTTATATTTGGTTATCTAACATGGTATGTTTGTAGGAAATAGAAGATCAAAGATGAGAAGCAAAATGGTGGATTAAAGTTCACATGACTCCCCTTATAGATCGTATGAGTCGAAAATAGATGTGTACTCTCCTAACATTGCAGACACCTTGAGAAGTTTAAAGATAGAAATAAGGAGTTGCAAAGCAGATAATGACATGATCATTCAGTCATAGGAAAGAGGTACCAGAGCATAGGAAAATAAATCAGAGGTTAATGCAATGATTATTTAGAGTTTATTAGATTTGCAATTACAAGGACAACCACGGATCAGTTATGGATAGGAGGAAATAAAAATTGGTGTATGGTAGTAGGTCTCATGGAGGACATCAGTCAGATAAGGATGAGATGGTCAAAGGTGGTAGATGGATGGATACACCTGACGGGAGAGGTAGTGGTTATGGGTTCTATTATAGTTTTGGTTCGAATAGATAGCATGGTCATCATTGTTATCATCCTTACAAGAGGAATGAGAAGTAGTACTTTCCATATGAGTTCAAGAAATCCAAGCCTCATACATTTGATGGAGAGTTGAAGAAACCATAAGATGCAGAATCATGATTGCTTGGGATGAAGAAGTTTTTCGAGTTGCATGACTATATAGAGAATATGAAAGCCAGTATAGTTATTTTCAGTCTCAAGGGACAAGCAGACATCTGGTGGGAAGATGTGAAGCGTGTTAAAGGAATAAAGACAGAGGAGTTGAGTTGGCATGAGTTCAAATTACTTTTCAGAAAGTATTTGTCATAGAGATACTATGATAGTAAAGCTAAAGAGTTATACAAACTAAAGATTGGATCTATGAAAGATGATGAGTATACAACTAAGTTTTTGGAGTTATTAAGGTATGTACCATAGCTTAAGAATGAGAAGGCAAAGGTAAGATTATTTAGTGGATTGTCATTGGCATTTAAGGATCAGATTGAGTATGATGAGCCTCAAACGTTACAGGAAGTAGTTAGGAAGTTGAAACATTGTTGTGATAAGCATAAGCATAATTCAGAGTCTAATAAGGGTTGGAAAGGTAATGACAAGACAAAAGAAAAGTGGGATAAGAAGTGAGGAAGAGCTCAGGATGTAGGTAACAAGGACAATGTAGCATCGTCTAAGAAATTAAATGCAATTGATAGAGGACAAGGATTTTAGTATGAGGAGAAGAAGAAGGGTGAGGGAAGGAAGCCTTTGCACTGTTGGACTTGTGGCAAGGATCATTGCAAGAAATATTGTCCACAACATCAGGGTGGAAGACGTCAGATTTGTAGTGCTCAGGAGGCACATATAGTTGGGGATGTTGTACATAGTATTCCTCATATTTATGCAACATTAGATAATAGGAAAGTTGATCATCAGGCATTTATTATCGAGATGGAAGGTAATATTTGTGATCAAGTTGTTCCTATTTTGATTGACCCTGGATCTAACTATAGTTATATCAATCCTAACTTAGCGGATAAGTTTTGCTTGAATAAGGAAGTGCATGTAGAGTCTTGGTTGGTGCGATTGGATATAGGTACCAAGAAAAGAGGTCATCATTGGGTAAGATCTTATGCATTTCAGTTGAACGGTATGTCTACGTCAGCACATCTAAATGTTCTTCCTTTGGTTTCGTACAATATGTTGTTGGGTATGGATTGGTTCTACATTAATAGGGCTAAGGTAGATTAATATGATAAGGATATTTTGAGCTTGGATGATGATGGAGAGAAGAGAAACTTAGAGGGTAAGAAGAAGCCTGCATCAGTGAGAATGGTTACAACTATGTAGGTAAAGCACAGTAGCAGGAAAGGATGTGTATTGTTTTCAATTCATATTTCTAGTGACAAAGGAAAGGATGTTGATGATGTTGAAGTCTTGAAGAGTATCGGGTTTTGAAATAGTTTCAAGATGTCTTTCCATAAGATATTTCAGAGTTACTACCTCATAGGGAAGTGGATTTTTTATTGAGTTGATACCAGGAGCAAAACCAACATCAAAGGCACCATACGTGATCACCACTCCGAAATTAGTGAAATTGAAGTCATAACTTAAGGAAATGCTCGAATAAGGGATACATTGGGCCAAGTGTGTCACCTTAGGGTGCACCAGTGTTGTTTGTAAGGAAGAAAGATGGTACTTTAAGGTTATGCATTGATTACATGAAGTTGAACAAGGTGACTATCAAGAATAGTTATATGTTTCCATGGATTGATGAATTGTTTGGTTAGTTGAAGGGAGCAACAGTTTTCTCAAAGATTGACTTGAGATCAGGATATCATCAGGTATGCATCAAAGAAGAATATATTGACAAAACCTCATTCAGTACCAGGTATGGGAATTATTAATTCTCCAGCTACTTTCATGTGTTTGATGAATAGTGTGTTGTGTACTTATCTGGAAAAGTTTGTGATAGTGTTCATTGATGATATATTGATATATTCTATGAATGAGGAAGAACATGCAGAGAACCTATCAGTAGTGCTAAAATTGTTGAGAGAGCATCAGTTGTATGCCAAGCTTAGTAAGTGAAGTTTATTTCAGATAGAATCTCATTACTTGGGACATGTTGTTTCAAAGGAAGGTATAGTAGTGGAGCCAGAAAATATCAGAGCTACCATGGAGTGGGTAGCTCTTAGGAATATGGACGAGGTCATATCATTTATGGGACTAGTAGATTACTACAGGTAGTTCATTAGGAACTTCTCGCAAATTATCTATCATATTACATCTTTGAAGTGAAAAGGGAAGAAGTTTGAATGAACTGAGGAGCGTGAAACCAATTTTGGGAAGTTGAAGCATTTGCTTACAAATGATCTGGTCTTAAAGATTGCAAATCCTGACAAAGATTTTTTGGTTTGTACAAATTCTTGCAAGAGGGGACTTGGTGGAGTCCTGATGCAAGAAGGAAATGTTGTATGCTATGAGTCAAGGAAGTTGAATGAGCATGAGAAAAACTATGTGACTCACAATCTTGAGTTGCAAGCTATTATTCATGCCTTGAAGATGTGGGAGACATTATCTTCTTAGCAGGAGGTTTGTCTTGATGAGTGATCACAATGGAATGAGGTATTTGTTTGACTAACCCAACCTAAATTTTAAGAAATATAGATGGTTAGCTACTCTTAATGAGTTGATTTCAAGATCAAGTACATCAAGGACATTGAGAACAGGGTTGCAAGTGCTCTCCCTAGGAGAGTGTAGGTGAATCACATTGAAACAGTGAGTTCTTATGGGAAAAACTTACAGGATTAGATCTTACAGGCATGACAATGTGATGATAGGTATCAGTGGTTGAGGCACAGTTACAATGGTAAGGTTCATGTGATAGGAATGAGGAGTATCATCTCACAACAGATGGATTGGTTAGATTCGGGAACAATATTTATGTGTCAGATGGCAATGAGCTCAAGAAGCTTATCTTGAAGGAGTTTCATGTTAAGTTGTATGCAGGTCACCCTGGATATCAAAAGTCATTGACAATAGTTAATAAGTTCTATCATTGATCGAACTTGAAGAAAGAGGTGGCTGATTTTGCAGTAAGATGTTTGGACTATTAGCAGGTAAAAGCAGGGTGTAATCATTCAGGTGGTTTATTATAGCTGATTATGATTCCATAGTTGAAATGGGAGGTCATTTCCATGGACTTCATTACAGGTTTTTCAAGGACATCGAAGCAACATGATTCCATTATGGTTGTGTTTGACAGGTTAAGTAAGGTAGCACACTTCATTGCAGTTAAGTTTATGAAATCAGCTAGTGAGGTAGCTTAGATTTTCATCAGGGAGATAGTGAGATTACATGGTGTTATGAAGAATATTGTATTTGATAGAGATGCCAAGTTTACTTCTAGGTTTTGGAAAGAGTTTTTCATAGTTTTGGGGACAACGCTAACTTTCAGTACAACTTATCATCTGTAGACAAATGGACAAACAGAGAGGTTCAACAAG
This sequence comes from Pinus taeda, assembly GCA_000404065.3. NCBI lineage: Eukaryota > Viridiplantae > Streptophyta > Pinopsida > Pinales > Pinaceae > Pinus > Pinus taeda. The sequence continues at coordinate 34,134 of APFE030943397.1, read as the reverse complement.
ATTCTTGAGGACATGTTGTGGATGTATGTCATCCATTAGCAATGGAGGATGGAAGAGTGTCTTCCACTAGTAGAGTTTTCTTTTAATAATGGGAATCAGGGGTTCTTAAAGATGAGTCCATTTGAGGCACTTAATGGGAGGAGTTGTAATACTCCTATTAGCTAGAATGATCTAGTAAATAGGGTGTTGATTTAACCAGATATGTTGGCAGAGATGGAACACGAAATGCATGTTATTAAAAGGAATTTGAAGGAAATACAAGTCAGGCAAAAGAGTTATGCATATTAGCACAGGGTATTTAAGGAGTTTTAGGTTGGAGAGGAGTCCAAGAAGATCTCCTTGAGGATTGGATTATGTGCCAAGCTAGCACCTCGATATTGTGGGACTTTTGAGATCATTGAGAGGATTAGACCTATGATCTAATGACTTGCACTGCCTCTGCCAATGAAATTCCATGATGTTTTTCATGTTTAATTACTTAAGAAGTATGTGAAGGATGTTTATCATGTAATTGAATGGTTTGTATTGTAAGTGGAACTAAAGGGATAATTCATCCAAAACCACAATTCATATTTCAACAGAAACAACTCATGCTCCAAAATAGAGTAATTGAGTAGGTTAAAGTGCAATGGAAGCACTTTGGGATCAATGAAGATACATGGGTGATGTATGATCATATGTGGGTTATGTATATTTCATTATTTGTTGGTTCGAGCAAATGAGTTTTTGGTATATGTATATGTGTATATGGACGTTGATTGTAGATACCACAATGTGATGTGTTATAAAGCTCCAATGAGCAGTATGATTATCATGTTTGTTATGTTGATCATAATTTTCAATAGTTTTTCATTGTAAATACTACATCGAACTATGTTATAAAGCTCCATAGGCAGTATGTTTTGTTTTCAACGGTTGCTGGTCATAAGTGTAATAGAACACTAAGGACAGTGTTCTCCCAAGGGGGAGGGGTTTGTAATATCCCCTGGTTTACCTTCCATGTAAATAAAATAATACCAAGGTCATGGGACACGTATTCCAAGCTGAAGTTTGGGAAAAACATAGTGATGGGTATCACTGGAAAGTAATTAATGGCTATGGAAATTGACAAAGGAAAAGTGGTAATAATTGGCATTTTATTTATGAAATAAAGGAAAATAGGAGAAAGACACATATTTGCATGAGAGGGAAATTGAAGGAAAATGAAGAAACTAGAGGCCTTAATGATAAGTAGCATTTTGAGGATCAATTCAAAACCTTTTGCCAGTTTAGTTTTGGAGCTCTCATTTCATTCTCTCGTTCTCTCATACTCTTGGACACTTAGAGAAATCTTGGAGCATGTTTGGAGCTCTTTAGCATTCAATTATATTAGTGAAAGAAGGAAAGGGAAAGTAGGAAAGTGCAAGGGAATAGCTGGAACAACAACTACAACTAGATTTCTTTGCAAGTAACAGGTTGCTTGTGTGATTTCCTTTATGATTTATGGATGCATGGTAGATGCATGTGATTTTTTGGTTATGTGTTGTCATTATTATGGATATTTTACATAGTGGTTTTAGCCTTGCCTTTCCATTTCTTGGATATCCATGGTGTTGTGGGTTTTTCCACTTATTCTTTTTCTTATCAGTGATCAAGTTTCTTATCGTTATGGTTGGAAGAAATTCTCTAGAAGCCCTGGAATAACTTGGGTTAAGTTACTAGTCTTGGAGCATAGGTTGGTACAAACGCTCTAGAACCCTTAGTGGGTTGAGTTACTAGTCCCTAGAGTCGAGTTGGACACATTATCTAGAGACTGGAAGGTTGTGGGTTGAGTTACAAGTTCCTAAAGCCCTGGACAACTTAGGTAGAGACCCATCTGGTTGGTGTTAGTCATGTCCGATGGTGGAGGTGGAATTACTATGCTTGAGGATTGAGGTGGTTTGGCCTCTAGAAGCCTTAGTTTGGTTTTGTTTTGGTTTATTCCATGAGATCCCACATTTATGCTTGGAATATGGCATAAGGGTGATTGGCTGAAGAGAGAGATTTGGTTCAGCCCAATCTATGGTCAGGTGGTACATGGAAGCCCCTGACTTGCTTAGTATTTTCATATATTAATAAGAGTTATTATTCTACTGCGATTCATGTATACTTGTAGTGATTATGTTGATGATATTATGGCTAAGTTGCCAAGTTTTCTATGTTAGTTATTTTCTGGTTATATCTTGGTTATATGATGTGTATTATATATGGCTCTTAATATTAAATATATAATTATTAATTAGTTGATGAATGTATAGAATAATAAGCGTTGTTGCAGCTATATGGAGAAGGAATAAGGCATTATTGTTGATTCTTAGATGAATCTCATACTCTTATGATCATACATGAATTCGTGACCTATAGCTTACATGTTTGACATGTGTTTGATGAAATGTTTTTTATGGGCTAGTCATGTCCTGGGTCAGTTCTTGTTCAATTTTTGTATGAAAATATTTTCTATTATGTTATTTATCATTTTGAGAAGTTACAGGAAATTTTTGCCAGTGGTTTGGAGGTTGGTCTGGAAAGGTGGCTTAGATCTCAAGACCACGCCCTCTGAACCGGATATTTTGGGCTATAACCACATGGAGGTAGTGTTTTTCATGTGATTGCAAGCCTATAATGACACCCATGCCTTGTCATGAATGCAGTTAAGGGTCAAGGTCAGTGAAAAAGAGCCCCAACTCAAGGTTTGGTCACCTGGGGTGGTCCTTTGGCCCTTGAGTGTCCTGTAGCCCTAAGGGATGTCGTGAGTTGTCATTTGGTCATTCCCACTTCCATAACTGGAGCTTGGAGGTCAAGTCATGTCATAGTAACTCTTTGTCTCATGTTTACCCTGGAAAGTCGGTGAAATTGGGTAAATGTGGGAGGGAGGGTGTTACATCTAGGAATGCACTTTATGCTACATGAGGTAAGGAGACTAGTGTTGGGCACAGGTTACAAGTCTAGTGGTCAGAGGGTTGGAGACTGTGGCTTGGAAGTTCTCTCTACACTCTTGGGAGAGACAAGTTCTTTCATGACTTCAAGTCACAATTCTAAGAAGCAATGACTCACTAGTTACTATCTAGGAGATCACAATGCACTGGTAAAGGATTGAATCATTAAGAGTTGTCACAATACATGAAGGCAAAGATATTCTAAAGATAATCGACTAAGTGTTTGATGAGAGTAAGCAAGGGGAAACATATGGATGAAAATACTGACATGCATACTCATATATATAACCATAATCATGACTGGAATGTGAAAATACTTTAGAATGTGAAGAGACATTGAAATCATTGTGCAAGAACTGAAGTGATACTTGTAAGAGCAAAATTTCAAAGTGTGGTAGTTGAGAAAGTTTACCTGGAAGATAGTGCACTTAAAACTAAGAGTGAAGAATGATCCTTCTGCTCAAAAAGTGAGTTAAGCTCCAAAGTGAAAGATAAGAGTGTGGAATGTTGTGTGTGGAACTTGATTGTTCAGAGGTCTTTGTTTCAGCCGGATGTATACCCCAGGAAGTTTTGTACACCCCTCCACACGGGGGGGTGCGGGGGGGACTTGTCCCCCCCAAGCCGGGGGGTCCGGGGGCCAGCGGTCCCCCGGCGAGGGCTTAGGGGCAACGCCCCCGAAGCTAAAAACATATGTAAATTTGCCTTTTAAAAGTATAGTAATTTCTAGTCAATCTGGGCCGTTCATTAGGCGGATGATCTGACGGTAGAACTTATGTTTAGTTTAGGGTTTTTTGCCCTAGAAGGCAACCCCTCTCTTTGTATGAGGCATTGTATTTGAGGCTGTGAGATACGATGTGTATTCGGTGTGAGCGAGAAACAGAGAGGGTGAGACTGTGAGAGAAGACAAAGGATATTACAGCGGATTGCTGTAGGTTGTGTCTCTTCATTTTGCTAGATAATAGAAAGGAAGGACTGGCTATTCGGGGTGGACGTAGCCCAAACTGGGTGAACCACGTATATCTGTGTCTCTCTTGTTTTCTGCGTTTTTTTCTGTGTTTATATTTCTGCAATATTTTATGTGTTCCATTGCTCCGTAATATTTAATTTTCTAACATGGGATGAGCTCTATGCTATTTATATAGGGAGAACACAAATTAGGGTTTAAGAGTGTGTTATTGCATGTCACAAAAATCAAGGGATAAGGATAATATAACTATCACTAAAGAATGTGATAGTGTTATCTTTAGAAAAAAGTGCTCTAGCTATCTTTGGAAAGTGAGCTCTCACTATCTCTAAAATATGTTCTCTCGTTGTCATCAAGGAGTGTGCTAGGCTTGCTCCCAAGAAGTGTGCTCATATTGTTGATAGGAAGTGCACTCTGCCTATTGACAAGGAGTGCACTCCAATGTCTCCATGAAGTGAACTCCATTGTCTCCAAGAAGTGCACTAGGCCTAACTTAAGGGAGTGCACTATGAAGGGCACATGACCAAGGCTTGTGAGTGCATGGTGCATCGACACATATTTTTTAGGGGAAGACTTGAACACTTAGAAAAATAATGTCGCACATGACTTTGATGACTTAAAACGACATTTCATATGATTGTGTCAAGGCTCCATAATTTAAATGAAGAAAAAATTTTGGAGGGTGTTGTAGCAACTATAACATTACTGTAAATTCTTTGAAGGATTTCCAAGGATGTGACACTCCAATTTTGATATTGACCCTGTTCAATTCTAGTACCAATCTCTTTCAAGACAAAAGGTTCCATTTCATTTTTATTCAACACAAAATCCCTTCTCGTCATAGTGTAGAACAAGGTTTGTTATTCCTCTTGTTGAAAGATGCTTTGAAGAAACCACTCCCCTCTTAGAAGAATAAAGGGTCTTTAAAAAGAGAAGAACAATTTTCATACATCAGATTATTTATATTTGAAGGAAATCCCCTAATGCTCCCATTTACATTTGTGACAATTATTTTATTATTTTTTTTTATAATATACGTGATGGGATCACAATTTAAATGAAAAGAGGAAGAAATAATTCATACCTCTACCAATTACTCTAGGAATTCATAAATTGAAAATCATTTCTGGAATTAATGAGTTTGTGACCAACCTTGACATATTCAAGTTGAATGAGCTAGAAGAAATGAAATATTTTGACCCTTAGTTTATGTTTTCTCTTAACCTTAAATCCATTGGCTATGGTACTACATTTCAGGAAAATCAAGTTAAAGGTACTAGAGATAATTAGATCCTTCCTAATACTCCACAATATTTTCATGTAGACGCTAGTGTCTTTTTCAACACCAATTTTCCAAAGAAACAAGACAAAAAAATTATTTGCAAGAATTGGTTCCGTTCCTTGGCATTCACAAAACAGAAAATGAATCTTCAAGGTTTATCCTCAAACGAGGGATCTCAATAAAATATTTATCAATACTTTTAGATATGGTGGTAATGGAATCTAGCCATGGTTTTCCCTTAAGAGGTCTCGAACTATTGGAGTAAGTTCGAAGAGAAAGAGGAGACACACCCTCAAAAAACCCAAAGATACAAATGCTCAAGGTATGGAGATATAAAACATCAAGGAAACACCAAAAGAATAAGACTAGGTTGAAAGGAAAGTTTTGGAAAGTTAGTGTATTTCTAAAGAACTAGCTCAACAAGATTCAATTTCTTTTGAAATTGATTCAATTACTCTTCATTACGTGACCTATAATTAGAATCTAAACAAACTACAATTTTAAAAAATAAATTTTAAAAATGATGAAGTGATTTTAAATGTGAACTATGAGATTGATGTCAAAGGGATAAAGCCTTCAAAAATATGTCCATTTCATCAAGTTACTAGAGAAGCATTGGATTATTCAATCTTAGAACAAGAAGTAGAAAATATAGTTTAAGAAAAATAGAAAAGAGTTGGAAATGGCTCTATTACCTAGGCCATTGTTTGTTAACCAATATCTATAGTCAAACCAAATCCAACTTCAGAAGATGTACTAGATAGCAATTCTAGGATCAAGGTAACATCCATTCTACTTGTCAAAATCTGGCAATATGTTGCCAATAATATTAATATAAGAATTAATGTAATTTTAGAACTGTGGGAAGTAGCTACCACCTTAGCCAACATATCCATGAGAATTAATTCACTTATTAGGTATTTGAAAAAGGACCTAAAGAATGATGAAATATTTTATAAAGAAATATTAACTACATTTATCAAAAAAATATTAGATATGAATGAAGTCCAAAGAAAAGAACATGATCTTCCATCACAAGGGAGGATTAAGAAATTAAAGGCCTATTCTAAGGAAAGAATAAGGACACTCCTTGAATTAATTATTAATTGTGATAGTTTAAAGATGAGACATACTGACTCTATTCTTTAAATTAAGTGAGGTGGAAAAGGATTTAAAGGGAACCAATCTCATTATGGATGCAATGTTATTAAGTGGGTAGCAGTAATGTGTCTATGCACTATAAGCCACGTGGGGAAATGAATTTAATCAACTTTTTGATTTCCCTAAGGAGAAAATTGATAAATGGTTAATTAAAATTGTCACCAAGAATGAAGATCAATTGAGATACATCAAGCCATTTATGTTTTAAGGGACATTGAAGATGAGTTATTCGAGATACGTGTAAAGAAAGAGCTTACCATGGTGCCATTATGAGACTTCGTTGAGAAATGAATCAAAGAAATCTTGGAGATGGTAACTATCTTGAAATAAATACTCAATAGTTATGGTGGTTCTACTTCTTGCATGTGCCCTATGTTTTAAAAGAGAGGATTCAACACATGAGTCAAAGAGACTTCTTACAACATTGCAAGTATATTTTCTAGGCTTTGGTTTTCTTATCCTTATTCTCACTTATAAATCATTCATCCTTTTTACAGTGGAGTTTTCCAAGCATTAGGGCTGATTTCTAATTATTTTTTATTTTCTCTTCGAGGTCTTCAATTTTTTTATATGGTTAGTGGGAACTCAATCTTGTCTGTAAATGGATGAATGCATCTGTGTGTGTGTGTGTGTGTGTGTGTGTGTGTGTGTGTGTGTGTGTGTGTGTGTGTGTGTGTGTGTGCGTGCGTATAATGTTCCTCAAAACTATTTAAGAATGAATCTCTAGTGTGATTTGTAAACTTTGCATTTTAAATCTTATATTACAAGGGTGTATGTATTTTCATCCTCATCGTTTTAATGGAAATATCTCTTCAAGTTCTCTGAAAATGAGTGCCATGATTTCTTTCTTTGCTCCAAATGCTTGATACTCTTACTTACAGTTTTGTTGGAAGATATGTGGAAATACACACATTATGAAATAATAATGTCTATTGTTCATTCATACTTATTGAATTTTCGAGGCCTAATCCTATTTGAAGCTTCTTTATTTTTGTTCATGTGTATTGTATTTCTATGAATTTTTTAGGCCTACTCCTATTTTAGGCTTCTTTCTTCATTCTTATTTTGAAATTTACTTTTTATACAGTAAAGAGGTACACCACCATTAAAAAATGAGGGTTAGAATTATTCCCTCTAATGTTTTCTTGGGATTTAACAAATCCCTACCCTCAAAATGAACATATACTAAAAGATGTTGGTTTAAAACAAGTTGAGAAAAAATTCAATGGAAGAGCATCCATCTACATGACTCCAAACCCAAGAAAGCATTAAAAGATATTAAAAGATAATTGAGTAGTCTTAATGAAAGATGAAAAGAATTCTAACACTTAAACTTTTATTCATTGTGTATAGGACAATAGAATCAAAACTCAAAGCAAATACAACTAAGAATAAATTGTCCAATAAGAATGTAATTGGGAAAGAGATATCAAAGTGGAAATATCTAAGTGTTCATTATCATTTAAAGTTTTGTATTGAATTAAAATAAATTTTAGTAACTCTTAATTTTGTAAAATGATAATCATTCCATAAAAAAGTATAAATAGTGAAGAAAAAACTAATCCAAATATGTAGAGAAACAATCTTCTAAGTGTGAAAATTGAATGTTTCCCTTTTACCAAAGTGAGTTTGCATAAAAACATTTCCACATAAAACATTTAGCATGATAAATTTTATTTTCTTTCTCTCTCATCCATGAAATTCCTTTACTATTCATGCAACAAGTTACTTTAATTATTATAAGAAAGAGCAACAAGAGAAACTAGAATGGAAACTAGCACATTTATATTGTGCTAAGTAATCTAATGAATAAAATCAAAATAACAAGAACAAAAGTAAAGGCTACAGTGGCAACTAATAAAGGAAATTAACTAATTTAATCTACTCTACTCCTATCCTACCCTACTCTAGCTCAAATAAACTACATAAAATAGAAATGTCAATGCAACCATTCACGTAAATCCAAACCTACAATCACATGTACATCACAAATTATCAACAAAAGCTGGAGTAATCTAACATTAAAAAAAAAAAAAAAAAAAAAAAAACATAAATATATTTCTACATATTCTATCCATCATAAGTAAAATATAGGAAATCTTATTGGTAAATATTACTCCAACCATATTTCTATTATATCATAATATATGTAATGACTGATATATAATTGTTGGAAGGAATTTACAACTGAGTGGCATACCTGATAAGAATTATGTATAGAATTTCTTTGAAAAGAGCATGGTGAGTGAATCTTGATATTTATGGCATTATCTATTCCAAGTATCAAAGCAGATAATGGGGACCTAACATAACCATCGATTAATTTTGAAGTGTGTCATTTTCATGACAAATCTCCTTTGATTCAAATTCTTCATAATAAACAAGGTGAAATAAATCAATGGAATAAAAAAATGTGCATTAGAAATCATCCACCATAGTATATGGTATATTATTAATAATATGATGGCAACCATCAACCTCATTTATTTCATCAAAATTTTAATCTCAATAAGTTGATACTAGAACAAATAGAATCTCCACTAATTATAGATATAGTTGAATCCAAAGAGGACACAATGTGATGTAGATTTTCTATAGCATTCCCTTTTCCCTATGCAAAATATTGATAAGGAGAAAAAATGAAAAGGTTCATGGGACATGGTTTCATCCTTTCCATACTCTATATGTAAACCATTTAAAACATGTACCTCATTAAATTCTATCCATGTAAAATGAAATTCAAAAATATCTAAGACAACCATTTACATAGCAAAGCCATCAAACATATCAAGGTAAAAAGAATAATAAGTTGAAGAGGTAAGAAAATAAAATGGCTCTACAGGAAAGGAAACATTTCCACAAGCATCTTCTTCCAGAAACACATCCATGAGTGGTTTTTATTGTGAATCAAAATCATGATAAATAAAGTTCAATATAATTTCTTTAATCTCCAATGTAACTGTCATTTTCTTAGGAACATATCAACTTTATTCATTTCTAAGAAACGTTTCCTCCATCGTTTCCAAATCAGAACTTTGTGTACAAAAGTTATCTTTGTCATCGAGATGAAATGTAGGTGAAATAAGTTAATAAAAATTTGCACGTACTTCCTATGAAATTACATGCTCTCCTTGACTCATATTGTTGAAAGTAAAGAGAAAACACAACATTGACTGTTCAACCACAATTTTGGAATGCTGAGGATTTTCATGCACGACTAAATCAACAAAGAAATAAGCATCAACAAGTGATTCAAAATCACCATCTATAAATTGATCTTGGTCATTTAAAATAAAAAGAAGATATTGAAAACACTAACTATAGAGGGCATATTTTTCAAAGGAAAATATATAACAAAGATGCATAAACCTAATAGAAAAGTTTTTCTAATGATTCATCTGGGTTCTTCCTAAGATCATTCAATTAATCACATAATTTATCGCAATCATAATTCCCAAAAGCAAATAAAAACTTATTTAGAAATCATTCTAATGTATGAATAGAGGCAGTGGGCAATGTTTCTCACCAAATTTTAACCCAACCTTTGAAAATAAGAGTGAAAAACTTGCACATGACACATTTACACACAATATTATAGTAAATGCAATTTTGAATAAATTGAAAAGAATTTTCAAATGCAGATGTTTTTGGATGTTTCACTCTCACAAGAGCGCTTAAATTTTGATAAGAGATTAATTATCTTTAAATGAGTGTTACAAGATACAAAACTAGAAATACATCTCCATATAGGGGTTTGGGAAGGATCCATAAATAATCAAAAACACTAAAATGAATAGCTCCACAAGTTCAACTTGTCATCTTCCCTCCTTTTAGCACCAATTTTTTATAGTTGAAAAAATTACTCTACCAACAAAGGGAGAACCGCCCAATGGCAAGTCCCAATTAGAATTTCTCTCATTTGTACAGTGCTTTCCATTAGTATGTGGGCCCAACTGCCACCAAATACATTTCTCCTCAAAAAGAGACTTTCTCGTTGATGTTATTCTAAATCCTAAATGAAAACATATTTAATTGTGCAAATGCAATCCAATATCTAATCCTAAACTAACAACAATAAAAGATTCATTACAGGCATGCAATTCATAAATAAAAATTAAAAATTAAAAAAAATAAATAAATAAATAAATAAAAAATAATCATTATGCTCCACTATAAAATACAATGACATATTTAAATAACATGAATAATAAGGAATTCCACATAAAATTTTATTAGAGTATATCCCTATAGCTAAATTCACAACCAGATGATCATATTTTATCAATAAAATCTCAATAATGAATAGAACTTTGATAAAATAATTGACAATAATGCACAGTTTGAAATATTGGACATGAACTAGCTTTTAATTGTATTAAATGTTGAGAAATAATAATTCAATATGAAATTCAAGCAAAAATGATCAATCTTGAATCTAAAATTAACTTGATAAAAATATACAAGAAATAATTACAGCGTTTCCAACCATCAAGTCTTCAATCCTTCTTAAAACATTGACAAAAATTGTACAGGTTTTGACTCTAATTTTTCAACCCATATGTATACAAAATTATACTTAGATTGATAGAAATATTTAATCTTGATTACAAGATCTCCAACCTATTTCTTCATTGAAAGAATAACATTTCATAATTAATCTCCCTTTTCTTCTTTGGTTAGAACAAGTTTTCTCTTCCTAGCAATGCTTTTGTATCCTTTCCTAAAAATAAAAATATAATATCTTCTCCCATAATTTTGTGGTTACACATTTCCTCCTTTTTCAAGTTTTTTTCCTTTCCTTTATCTTTTGTCACCTACACAAGACAAATTAAAAATAATTATAGAGATCCATATTTTGAGCAAGGTATTTCATTATTATTATTATTATTATTATTAGAATGAAATGAATTTCAAAAATAACAAGAGATAATCAATTATGAGGAATTTTAATGAAAGTACACATATATTTATTCCGAAAATCAATTATGAGGAATTTTAATGAAATTACACATATTCATTCCTTCCCTTTAGGAATAGGAGCGTTATTTTCCTAAAATAGTTTTTCCAAGGTTGTTTTCCTAAAATAGTTAGATAAATAAATTAAATAATAAAAATATGAGCGAGTTAATTTTAGATGCACACTTTCCTTCAAAAATATTTCAAAATAATAATTTAAATAATTATCCTACGAGCCAAATATTTCTGAAAAGTTATTCATAAATACACAAGCTTTGAATATGTATATTATGTCATTTGTTTATTTATAGCTTCAATATAAAAATATTAGCAACTAAATATCAAAATAGCGACATTTTTTTTATTAATAATGATTCTATATAAAACAAAAGCAATGATTTCTCCTCATGCATTATTACTGCAATCAGTAGAATTTTGAATCTCCAATGAATTTGTGACGTACTTCCATTGTAATTTCATGATTCAATTATCAAGGAATCTATATTTTATTTTTATTTATTTTTAATGTAGCAAAATTTGTGGTTGTTTTTATTTCAAAATTTTCAAGTATTTTCATTATTTATTTGGCAAAAAATAAATTATTCAACATGTTCCTCACACTCCCAACTTTCTAAAAAGTTATTTCTTGCTTAATTTGGTCTTGTAAAACTCAATATATGACCCCAAAAGAAAGTTCTCAATAACCATTGATTTATCTTGTGGGTTAAATCTAATGGTTGATCTACAAGTTTAATTCATTATTCCACATGAATTGTGGAATTGCATTGTAAGGTGTTTATATTACTTTTGGGTCCAATGGTAACTTATGTGTAAAACCACTTAAAACATGGACTATTGGGCTTTTATTAAATGTCTTGTCTAAGTCCCAACATGAAATGAAAATTCCAAAAACAGAAATGAAAATGTGCCTCGATACCCCAATATCAACCTCTCATGCCCCGAGGAGGACAAAGTGTTTAGGTACTTATGGGGTCTTGGTCACATGACAAATAATCAAAGACTCCCTCCCAAAGGATAAATCAATGGAAAACATCATGAAAATAATCAAGAAAATTGTGGAAGATATCTCATCCAAATCATAATTCCATGTCCTAAGAGACTTCAACACGGAAGTAGACAAGTATGGTAATGACGGGTGTAAATTAAAGATAGGCGAATTAAAGACTAATGGACAAATCAAGCATACTAAAACCACTTAAACCACTTAAAATACAACCATTGAGCCTTTATTAAAAAAAATATATCCAAATCCCAAAATAAACTAAACTAAACTAAAATAAAGTAAAAGTATCACATTCTTTCATTGTGCCATCAGACTCTTACAATTAAGTCACTTGTTCACCAAAAAATATCTAAAAGTAGAAATGAAAATATGTACCTGAGATCCTACCTGATATTCTGAAATCTCGATGTCTCACCCCAAATTTATAAAATAAATAAAATATTTAATGTATACTATTATTATTATTATTAAAATAATATTAATGTAATAAGGGTGGTAGGAGGGGCGGCGGTACTCTATGGACTCGAGGAGTTCAAAGTGTTGAGGTACATATGGGGCCTTGGTCATATGAAAAATAATCAGACATAGATATATCGTCCCTACCACGGACTTTTTTTAGCTAAAGAACATAACATGGCCACACTTACAGTACTCTCTTAACCCTACATCATCTAGTCAAAGGCTCCCTCCTAAAGGAGAAATCTATGGAAAATATCATGAAAAGAATCAAGAAAATTGTGGAATATATCTCATCCAAAGTATATTTCCATGTCCTAAGAGACTTCAATAGAGAAGACGACAAGTATCCTAAAGAGGAGTGTAAATTGAGGATATGTAAATTAAAGATTAATGTGCAAATCAAGTCTACTATAATTCCCTAATAGCAGATGAATTCTATTTTAAAAATTCCCTAATAGCATTATGTGTTGTAATTTTTTTGTTTTTTTGGGTATTTTTTTAAGGTATTCACCAAAAAAAACCCCTATTTTTGTTGCTCAAATATATTCTCCTTAGGAAAGTCATGTATTCCTATTTGAAAGGAGAAAACAATTGGAAAATTTTGATGAAATAGCTCTGTAATGCCTGATGTATTTGTTGTGAACTACGTATGGAATTATATAATACAAATACTCTTTCTGGTTTTAAAAAATATTAATAATAATGTAATGTATTATAATAAAGCTAACTAATAGACAAAATGACCATTTTTAGGTATTTTTTCTAATCAATTTTGCCAAAATCCAATGGAGATTTATAAGAATCATATGTTGAAAAATGCGCAACAAGATATGTTAAATTTAGAATGTGCTAAAAATAGACCTGCTAAAAATAGCAGTTTGGCTAGTGAGGTCATTGGCCACATTGGGTGACAGGTGAAACTGCTAAAAATAGAAAGTTCTAAAAATATCATTTATGGGTCCCTTCCTATTTATAGAAGTCCCTAGTCTCTCTATAGGAAGTAAAATTAATTTTGGTCTTAACAGTAGTTGGAAATATTAATTCATTAATTCAAATGAATTAATTAGTTAAGGAAATTCGAATTTGAAGTCTTTGTGAGCATGCACATGAGTTGTCCCACTGATTGAGGAATTTATCCTTAATTTCCTCCACTGATTGAGGGAATAAGTATGAGTTCTATAATGAGAGAATAAGTTGACTTAGTTCTAACCAGTCAAGTCCAATTAGATTATTTTAACAAGTTGTTAAAATAATAAAATATAGTTTGTCAATGCTTGCATGCATGTGACAACTATTATTTTAGATAACTGAGAATTCACTCATGGATAACTGTTGCATGTCAGTTCTCCAAGAGACCCAGTTGAGATCAGATGTGAGACAGTGTACTATCAGATGCTTAACTATTTCTAGTAAGTTGTTTTTCCATGGTTGAGGAACTAGTGTCCTCAAGGATTGCGTAGTTGGACCATTGGTTAACTTGGTATGTTTGGAATTAATTGCATATTCTTTTGCTATTATTTCCTAAGCAAACTGCGCAAGGAAATAGGGATTGGACCATAGGTAAAGCCTTTAGATACAGGGCTTGGTTGGTTCATGAGACATATCTTCATATCTTCATAGTTCATTGAGAACTGAATAGTTTGAGAGCTAATTCTTTTTGTATTGTGAAGAGGATTTCCACTTGATTGATAATACATGGTTGGGGTTTTACACTGGTGCTTTCCCCTGGATATATCTTTTGTTATGTGTGATTATTTCTCTTGATCAGTTATGCATGTTTCTACTTGATGCTGCTCATGAATTCGATTATGCTTCTGCTTAATGTTTTGTAGAAGTAGAACAAGCATTATGCTTTAGGACATTGCATATATCGGTTTGTTCTATAGGTGAAATTTCTACATCATAAGTTTACACCATTTAATGTGAAAATTTTGTGTGTCTTTAGTGTTTCTCAGGGTGTTGAATCCATTTATGCATTCAAAAACACATTTTAGACAACAAAAAATCAAAATCTCTCTCAAAATTGTATCACTAGATTTGAAGGGAGAATGCCATTTTATCTATTAGTTAGACTATTCCCTATAATAGTATTATTAAAGTATTATCAAAATATTAATATTAATAATAACATTAATATTAATAATATTAGTATAATATATTACATTTATACTATTTTAATAGTATTACAATCATAATAATAGTACTACAAATATATACGATGGAGAAGGAGCTCTGTTAGGGTTTATGCAAAGAAATTTTGTAAATACATTAGTTTTTGGCTACGACCATGATGTATCAATTAGGTGGCCTAACTTGTTTGGTCTCTATCTTCTGCCTAATTCTGATTGGTTGTAATAAGTGGTCCTACAGGGAGGGATGCAATCCACTCCTACAATAATTTTGTGACTAGTACCTAATAACATAACGTAGGTTGTGCGAGAACCTCCTCAAGGAATGGCAACAATATAGATAGCCTCATTCTTGGAGCTCAATGGAAACATTGCCTAAAGGGGAGGTGTCTACCCAAAGTAGTAGTAAACCTGAAGTATGCAATACAACCCAATAAACTAAAGAGTTATCACTAACATATGAAGGATCATGCCCTCTTATGCAAATTTATAGGGATTTGGTTGACTAAGAAGGACTTGGTGAAGTGGATAAAAACTAAATGGAAACCTAAAGGCCAAATCGATTTGAAATTAGGGGCCAAACAGTTTGACATAACTAGTGTTTTTTAAAATGACCCTTATTTCATTAACAATGTTGGCCTATTCACGAGGGACTGGGAAGCACATTACAATCTAGAGAAGGAACAAATTATGCCAAGTTGTTACACTTCATACGTGAGAATCTACATTTATATAAACATTTCACAACCCCTCCCAGAATCAATAGAAACTTCTTACCATGATGAATCCTGAATCCAACATCTAGACTATAAACATGTTCCATTTAGATGTCATCATTATTACGAGCATGGACATCTATTTAGAGATTTTGCACTCATGAAGGCAGAAATGTAAGAAGAAATCTCACAATAAAATGCAAATGGATTCCAAAAAGTGGAGAATAAGCAAAGAAACCCTAAATACTAGTCGCCCCAATCATAGCCAAAAAATACCCAAGTGGAAAAAACCATTTTCGATGCTTGCAAATTTGAAGGAGAATATTAAGTTGTTTGAAGAGCTTATGGTCATAGAGGTAGCTAGGGAGGCTCCCCAGGGGAAGCCCACCCCAAGTAGAAAACCCCTGAAGCCCCAATCGAGAATCCAGAGAGGAGGGAGCTACCCTTGATTGAGGAGTTTAAAAGGACGTGAAAGAGAATTCATATACCCTAAGTATGAAAGAGTAGCTTATGATAAATCTAATCCAAGAAAGGGCACACCTATAATTTAATTTTGCCCCAAAACACCAAAAGAAGTTGTATTACTAGATGTATGTTCAGTGGAAAAATAAAGGAATGACAAGGGATGGGGAGAACAACATGACAAGTCTGGGGAGAGGTTTCCAAACCTAGAAAGATAGATGTAAGGAGGAATTAATTAGAGAAAGCAAGAGAAATGGTAGAAGAACCACAAGAGAAGCAATTCAAAATGTGGGGGAGTTCCTAGTGAATTTAGGGCATGTGGTTGTGCATATCGAGATGTTCTCCTCCCCTCGAAATTATACCCAATGAAGATAATCACTTGGAATATGCATGGCCTCGATGTTTAAGGTGAACAAAGGCACCTCAGATGGAGAATAAACAAGGAAAAACCAAGAATTTTCATGTTATAGGAGACAAAAGTATCTATTGAGAATATACAAGAAATCACAAAACGATGTTGGAGGGATTCTAAACAATGGCTCTAGATGAAAGAGGCAATGTCGGGGGTCTTGTGATCCTGTAGAATCCACTTGAGTTTTATTTTTAAGAATGGATTTCTAGCCCCCACACCCTTTCGAGGAGATTTTGCTACGTGGGAACCAAGGAACTAGCGTGCCTAATGGTAGTATATGGTTCACATATTTTCGCTGAGAATTTGACATTTTTGTCCAACCTATGCATAATAAGAGAATTACGCCAGGATGATATATGGATTGCAAGTTGAGAATTTAACCTCATTTAATCTCTAGAGGAGAAGAAGGGAGGAATAAGGAGGCTTGATCCTGAGGCTCATCTCTTTTGGGATCTTCTTCACGTCCTGAGGGTGATTAACATTAAACAATCAGTTATGCCTTCACATGGAATAATTGTAGGGGAAGAAAATATCAAGTGGCCATTCAATTAGATCAATTCCTGATATTAGAATATTTGATGGGAAAATACATATTTGTGGAAGCAGTTGTACTTCCTTGTTTAGGGTTAGACCATTGGCCAATTCATCTGGAATTGGACTTGAAAGAAGCCCCATGGAACCATCCATTTAGGTTTGTGATTTTTTGGCTACAAGGCCCTAATTTTTGTCTAAAAATAAAACCTAGTGGGAGGAAATCAATGTCTAGGGAATAAATCGTATGCATATATTTCAACTGAAAATAAAGAAACTTAGAACAAAAATAAAAGGCTAGAACAAAAAGGATTTTGTCCATATTTCCATTGATTGGCAAGTTATGGAGGCTCGCATTCATAGGATTCAACAAAAAAATTTATTCTAGAATGGTGCTCATAAAATGTCATGGAAGAGGAGGGCTAGCATATCAACAAATTAGAGTAGAGACACAAACAAGAGGAAGCTCTTTCGGGGCAAAAAAAAAATCTTGGGTATAATGTTTGAAAGAGGGAGAAAGGAACACATTTTTTTTTTATAAATCATTCATCAAACACTGCCACCATAATAGCATCTTCTCCCTTACCACTAGGGCTGGTCAGAGGTTATTATCACATGAAAAAAAGAACAAGAATTGGTGGCATATTATCACAACATGCTTACTAAATTAGAGCCCAACAAATGAGAAACTACAAGTTGCATCACTTCTCACATACCACACCTTATTCATCTGGATCAGAATGAGGCCTTTATGATGGAAATATATTTTGTAGAGGTATAGGAAGTGGTAATTGCAATGCCCAAAAAAAACTTTTTGGGCCTAGATGGCTTCACCACTGATTTCTTCAAATCTCTTTGGCCCTTCTTCAGATCAGAGGTTCACGCCTTGGTAGAGAAATATAGGTGCTCTCAATAGGTATGGATATGATTAAATGCTGCTTTTATTACTCTAATTATTAAAACTCGTAAATCTGAAGAACCCAGTGGGTTCTAACCTATAACTCTATGTAATGTGATATGTAAAATTATCTCCTCTGTTGTAGTGGACCATCTCAAACCCCCACCTAAAAGAACATTTTTTCCTAAGAAGAAATGGCTTTGTGGAAGGTCATTAGATCTTGGATGGGATAGTGGTAGCTCATGAAGTCATTCATTCCCTTAAGAAACTCAAAATCTTGGTATGCTCATTAAAATGGATCTTTCTAAAGCTTACAATAGGCTAAGTTGGGATTATCCCCTTCAAGTCCTTTGTGCTTTTGGTTTCTCCTCTTAGTGGATTTCATGTGTTAGACCCTTGATCTTAACCCCTTTTTTCTCCATCCTCTTGAATGGTTCCCATACCATGACATTCAACCCATCTTGTGGCTTAAAATAGGGTGAATCCTTATCTCCCTTTCTGTTCATTTTGGTCATAGAAGGATTGAGTCATTATCTCAAAGCTACTAGAAATCGGGGCATCATAAAGGGTATATGCCTATTTAGGAATGAATTTCCTGTTACTCATCAATAGTTTCTAGATGATATTATTCTCTTCTTCCAGCCATCTCTTCGTGAATCAAGAGCTCTAAAAGCTATCCTCTCAAATTTATGGCAGGTTCTAGTATTGTTATAAATGGTGAAAATTCCAACATCTATTTCTTCAACATTAGTGTCCCATTACAATACCATCTAGCCCATATTCAAGAATTCCATATCAGTAGTCTCCCTACTAAATACCTAGGAATCCCTCTTGTATCAAACTCCTTGAGAGCATCATGTTGGAAAGAAATTATTCAAAGGATTCCTAACAAGTTAAATAGTTGGGCATTTTGGTCCTTGAACCTGGTAGGCAGATTGGTATCACTCAAATTGGTTCTTCAAACCTTACTATTATATCAATTATCAGTACTAGCAACCCCAAAAATCATCTTCGGAGATATAATTGCTTGATTCAAAGATTTATTTGGGTGTAGAATAAATCAAGCCAAGAAATGGGCACTGGTGGCATGGGAAAAACTATGCATCCCAAAATTGGTTGGGGATTAGGCCTAAGAGATACAAATATCTTCAATAAAGTGTTGCGAGAAAAATTATGGTGGTGATACCTTCAAGTAGGGAAGGAACTTTGGAAGAAAATTTGGGACAAAAAGTATAGTAGCTCCTCTTTTCAATCTGATAAATTATAGGCCACAGTCTTCCCTATAGGCTCTTCCATATCTAACCTGGCACAGGAAAACATGAGTTTATTGCAAGACCATGAATTTTTATAAATAACTAATGGTCGTACATCCCTCTTTTGGAAAGATGCTTGGAAACAACTTCCCCGTCTAGGAGGCGGGAAAGAACTTCAAGATCTAAGAACTTTTACCATGAATCACCAGGGAATGAGGGTAGCATATTTCTAGAAAACAAATCCAAACTCCTCCTTTTGGAGAGAGTGGAAAATTAAGGAATATTGGCCATAACATCAAGATGTGCTTCCATGGCCTACTCTGACCCAAGAGCTATAGGAGTAAAATTCCTATTGTTAAGATCATAATAAAATGAAAGGAGTGTTTAAACTTTAAGAAGTTTATTCTCTATTGGATGGTCACCAAAACATGCCAAGATACCCTTTATGGAGGAGAATATGGACATGTAACTTCTAGCCTAAAGTAGGTCAATTTTTTTTGGTTGATAGGGAGGAGGAAATTACTTACATGGGACCATATCTAGAAAAAATGATATTAGGGACCTTCCTTTTTCCACCTACATGGAAACTAGGAAGAAACCATGGAACACCTCTTGAATATATGTATGTATGCTAACTCTATCTAGTTTCAAGTGCATTCTCTCTTCGACCACCTTGACTACAATCCTAGCTGTTACACCGTAATTTGTCACCGTTTGTCACCGTCCCTGTTACCCCTCTCCTGCATCTTGGAGAACTCATTCTGGGACTTGTGAGAAGTGACAAGACTTGAAACCACTTGCATCATTCACCTCTGAACATGAGCTTCATATGCCCTGAAGACATCTCCTGCTCTTTGGCCTTAAAAACAGCCCTTTTTACATTAGCGTTGGCCCGCTATGTCATGCCCGCGCCAATGGGGAGAATCCTATTGAAAGGGCGCGCCATTGGCGCTCTATCCCAGAGTCGCAATCGTGCCAACCTTTTTGGGCAAAGTTTTGAACTAATCAAACCTCCGAAATTTCTATCTAACTCATTCACTAACTGCATCCAAGTTAAGTGAGGATGGTTTGGCTTCGAATCTCCTTGAATGGGAAAGTAGTTTGCCACCATTCCATAGAAGTTTCCAAGTGATGAAGCCAAATCCATTATTGTTGAGATTGACCTTATCTCTTCCTTTTCCTCTATAAAAGCTTGTCTCCATGGCTTGAGCGGGCGAGTTCTGATTCTAGTGGCAATACTTGTGTTGAAAGGAAGATATCAAGAGATTGGAGTTGCAAGAGCCTTCTTTATGTCCATAAGGCTTTACCTAAGTAAGGAGACCTTGTTACCAAAGAGAGAGAGAGAGCTTGTCCCTCATCCCTTCAAGCTTTGCAAGACTTGTGTAGCTGAGCACCCAGCCAAAGGAGGACTTGACGTCAGGATGCTGGTTGTATTCTCCTTTGTTGATTATTAACAATAGATGACTATCATTATGGTTCCATTCTCATTGTACATGTAATGGTTGATGTTGAATTATATCCTTCCTGACTGATGTATAATTGCATATATTAGATTTCACGCTTGTGTTTGTGTTGTTCTCTTTATGTGTGCAGGTGTCCATTCACGAGGATAGTGGAGGATTGTGACCGGCCAAGGCAAAGGAACGTGGGCGACATCTCTTCTACAAACTAAAGCGTTGGAACCCAAGTAGGTCTTCGTCACCTACCTTTTATTTGCAATTAGGAACTTGCGTGATAGCATTGTTTGATTGTTGCTAGACCTGTTCTGGGCTAGTAGGGATCGCCTCTATCCGTAGAGGGGATTTACCTCTCCAACAATTTGGCGACTTCGTTGGGGAGTTTAGCTTGTTGTTTAATTTGTAAACTTAGACGGAGTCTTAAGCACGGCCAGATAGCCTTCGAAACTCTATTGCTTTGCAGTAGTGAAGTAGATCAAAGCCGCTTCAGTCGATCTCCGGTTTGGTTTACGGACTGAACAATTTGGAGTTTGTCTTGCCTCTTTGGTTTTCTCTTGTTTACTTGCTTGGATAAGCTTTTGGAATTGAATTTCTTGTTGCCCCTTGCTTCCTAGCTTGCCTAGATACTGTGACCCAAGCCCTGGACTGCGTTTTTCTTTTGAAATTGGCAAACTTTGTTAGCGCGGTTTTTCCCTTCACAGTCGCGCTAGTGGCCCTTGTTGCTAACTCACAACCCGCGCCAATCCCCGTTTAGCACGAGTTGTAGCCTGACAGTCGCGCTAGGCCTCTTAGCTTTTTAATCCACTTGTTTGCCTACTTTCTGAGCTTGGATTTGCATTTTGCCACGTCTTTTTCAATTACTGGAGTGCGTTTTGATCCCTTTTTGACTGGTTCTCAACCTTTGTCCTCCGGGTGTTTGCCTCTTTCCATCGATTTCACACCTCAACCCTAGGGCATCTAGTGGCTGTGTGTGTCGAGCCTTCCGTGGGAGTTTTGGGTTCTTTTATTGTCCAGTTGACTTTATGATTTCTTTTCGCACTTGTTTAGTGATTGTTGAAGTGTTTTTGATTGATTTCCGAGTGACTTGCTCTTGCTTGCTTGGAATTCATTCTAGCCTTGTTTGAGCTTAGATCACATAGCTCATACAAAGCCTTTGTTTTCCTTTTGATTTGGAGAACTGTTTTAGTGTCTTGGGATTTCATTGTGTCTTCATTGAGTGAATTTGCCTCTTTGCTCAGTGTTATTATCTTTCAAAATTCATTCTAGTGCATTGTGCCTTTGAAAAGAAAAAAATCAAATAATCTCTTTTGCGTTCAATAGTTAATGGAATAGAACTTTTCGTTATTTGTATTATTGAAAAGAAAAAGTTTTGTTTATTTTCCATTAGCTGCATTAGGGTGTTTGATTGATTGTGCTCATTTTGTTTGATTGAAAATTCTTAACCTTCTCATAGTTAGTATTCATTGAACGAAATGGTATTCTTTGGCATATAGCTTGCATCTAGGCAATTGTGAAAGATCACATATGGTAGGACCTGAAATCGAAACTTAACCAAAGATCAACCATAAAATAAACCGAATCAACTTAAAAATGCATTGGAACATAACGCAAACATTCTAGAGGTCTAGGCTAGAGACGTGCTCCGGCGTCGTTAAACATAGTCACTTTTGTTCTCACATTAAGGCTGGGTGATTCCTCCTGGTGTGGTTCGATTGTGGTCTAGTACAGACTTGGGC
This sequence comes from Pinus taeda, assembly GCA_000404065.3. NCBI lineage: Eukaryota > Viridiplantae > Streptophyta > Pinopsida > Pinales > Pinaceae > Pinus > Pinus taeda. The sequence continues at coordinate 11,740 of APFE030943397.1, read as the reverse complement.
TCCCACGTACCGTCACGTATATATGGGGAGACTCCACTAGGTTTGCATCCTTGATCCATAGGAAGCCGT
>APFE030943372.1:31775-73699 GCA_000404065.3 Pinus taeda | reverse complement strand
AATTACCTGCATACGAATTCTAAATCACAGAAAAAATAAAAATGTGAGAGCATAACACATAAAACACATATACACAGAGATTTCCCACTGGATCCCAAAACCAGACTACCAGCTTGATTTTTCATTATATTCCTTTCAATGTTACAATATATATTTATACATGCCGAAGCATCCAATACCATGGACCGAAAACCATCGCGTCCAAAACCATGGAATGAAAACCATCGTGTCCAAAAAAACATGTGCGAAAATCATGCACAAAACCATAGGTGGGTCCGCCCAACCTAACATACGGTCCAAAACAAAATTTTTCTGGGGCGCTGCCCTGGACTCCATAAAGTTGGGTTACGGGTACCCCTCAAACCCCCTGTTAACTATGTGGAAAAAATATAACACAACCCAACAACCAGACCCACATCCATACACCATCAGGTGGCTCCACCAAGGATGAGATCTTCATGTCAACCAGCAGTGTCTTCATCCCTACAGCATCAATCCCTTCACGGGTGAGGTACTATGTGACATTTCTCCTCTTGAAGTTTGTGATGTATTATTAGGCCAACCATACTTGTGGAAGATTCTTGTTGTGTATGAGTCGAGGCCTTACACTATTATTATTATTTTGGGTAGTGAGTTACATAGAATACCAGAGGTAGCCCCACCTATTGTCATCTCTTTGATCTCTGCTAAGCAATGTAGTAACATCATCTCCCAGACTAGGAAATTTGTTTTCTTTTTTATTCATTCTCAAAGTAAGGGGAAGATCGTGGCCACATCCATGGTCCCCGCAAAGTATTTCACCGTGCAAAAAAAGCAGGTGGATAAGGTCATGGAAGAATATAGGGAAATCTTCTCCTCGCCCACAGGGGTACCTTCGCACTGCCAGGTTAAGCATTCGATCAATTTAACTCCTAGAGCACATCTACCCAATGGGCTAATATATCATCTCTCTATTTTATAAAATGAAGAAATCAAGTGACATATCCAAGAATTGTTACAAAAATGGAAGATCCAACCAATTTCCTCACCTTGTGGGAACCTAATTATACTTGTATAGAAGAAACATGGAACTTGGAGACTCTGCATTGATTATCTATCACTAAATAAAATCACTATTGAGAACTGGAATCCAATCCCATGGATTAATTACCTTCTTGATCAACTCAAAGGGGCCAAGTATTTTAGCAAGATCGATTTAAATTATGGTTATCACCAAGTTCCAATATAACACATGGATTTATGGAAGATTTCTTTCAAATCCAAGGAGGGCTTTTTTGAGTGGTTGGTTATTCCTTTTGGGTTGACAAATGCCCCTAAAAATTCTATGAGACCAATGGATGACATTTGACGACCCTTTACCAACTCATTTGTGGTTGTCTATTACGATGGCATCCTCATCTTCAACAAGATTTTGGAAGAGCACTTGCAACACATTCAACAGGTCCTTCCAACCCTACGACAACATAGACTATGTGCCAACTTGGACAAATGCACCTTTTGCATGAACCAGGTACAATATATGGGCTACATCATTGATGAGCAAGGCATGCATGCAGATCCAACTATGATCTAAGTCATTCGGGATTGGCCAGTCCTTACCACTCTAATAGAGCTTCACAGCTTTTTAGGCCTTGCCAATATTTATCGGAGGTTTGTGTTGGGATTATCTCATATCACTTGGCCTTTGAGTCAAGTTACGTAGTGAAGAGAGAAAGAAAAGTTATTTTGGTCTAAGTCCCAACGGAAGGTGTTTGTTTAGATGAAGCACCACCTATAATCTACCCCAGTACTCACATTTCTAGACCTATAACGACCATTTGAAATTGAGACAAATGCCTCTGACTGTGTGTTGGCTTAGGGTGTCCTGACCCAGGTTCGTAGTTAGTTGCACCAACCAACAAAACCCTACACTACTGGCCCTTTCGACAACAACTCGTGAAGCACAAGCTGTAGTCTCACCCAAAAAAGTATGGGAGGATGCAAGAACCAAGTTTTTGCATCCAGAGACTAGTGTGATGTATTCCAGCGCCTTAGATCTACCCTCACTCAGATCGGTAGACTCCTATGGCTCATTATTGTAACTCTGTTAAGGCAGCCTTTAGACCTTCGTGAAGGTCCACAATCAGTCCTTGTGAACCTATAACATTCGATTTACCTACTTATGTGCATCAAAAAGAAATCCTAAATTGGTGTTCATGCAGATCTACTTAAGTCACCAGTAAACATAAGATAAACCACCAGAGTCTTTGCGGAAGTTGTTAAACATTCATTGCGTACATTATTAAGATAGATTCAAGATAATCATGTAGCATTTATCAATAATTCATAAAACATGTCATTTATCAAAAGCATATAACATTAACAAAGATACTCAAGAATTCTTTAGAAAACTGTCTTTATTGATCTTCAGTTCAAGGATTACAGAATCAAAATTCCCTACGCACATAGCTACAGTGGTCCGCGCAATCTGTTTTTGACTCCACCTAGGCCTCTGCGCACTCAGCTGCGAAGCCTTTCTTTCCCTATCTAAGTGCAGGAAGCAGATCCTTCCTACCTTATCTCCTGCCCAAGACTCTTCGATCAACCTAATTCTCTATCTTAGTTCCATCTCATTTTTTCTTTCTTTCTCTAGGGCTAAACTATTTATAGTCCTTTTTCATACAATCCATGGTTTGTGGACCATGGATGAATCTCAAAGTCGACTCAAAACTTATCCAAAACAAGGGGCTAAGCCCCTTTGAATCTTATTCATCTACACACTCTGCATCCACAAATCATGGATACTTCACATTATTTAAAAAATTGTACCAAAATTTGGGTTATCTTAACCCCAAACTAACCGAGGGGACCCCATCCCAACAGGCCCCCAACACAAAGATCGTGACTCGCTCCCGAGTCCATAGAAAATTTTAGGGGCTAATATTCGTTGGTGGGCTAATATTCCATGGCTTTTCTAAAAAAAATATTTGCCAATTTCCCTTTCTTTCTAAAACTTATTCGCTGAATTTTACAATATAAAATTATTTTAAATTAAAAATCACCAAAGACTATATATAAAATCATTAGAAGTTAGAATATTATTAGAAATATATCAATAAATATTTTATTGTTTTCATATTACAAACCAATGAAATTCCCCAATGTTTCTAAACTTCAAGATAAATTTCTATCCTTAAAATTTTCCCTGCTTGAGTCATTCTACTAGTGTCGCAATCTTACTGCGAAGATCCCCTGGCTCCACCTGTATCACTGCGAAGATCCACTAGCTCCAACTAAGGCTACAACCTAGCCTTTATCAAGGCCTCTTTCTTTTATGCTTCCTCTACCTACGCTAGTAGCTTCTTTCCTTCCTATAACTTGGAAAGGCGCTGTGCTAGTGCTAAGGTGTGCGTAGTCACCCTGACCTCATCATATTGGCATTGCATCTCCCTTACCTCTGTATTCAATGTTTGCAAGTTTGGATCCTCCTACATATTGGTCAATAGCTCTGTAGCCTGATCAAACAGTGTCACACATTTAGTGACTATGGTATCCAAGGTAGCCATACCCTCCCTAATTGCAATTTCGCGCTGCTCCTAGACCTCAGGCGGAGTCATGTGTTGAAAATTCAACTGCAACTCTGCAATCTTCATGTTTAACTTGAAAGTTACTCATCCAACTTCTGCTCTAGCCTCATACACACCAGCGGCTAATTTTCTGATTTTAGCTTCAAGTTTTGCATCCTCCGGGGTGTGAAGTTCAGGCACATTCTTACAGGCCTCTGCTACTGTTGAATCCATACTTGAACTATGCACCTAAAGTGCCTCGTTTTCCTTCAGAGCCTACGTAGTTTCAATGAACATTTGTTCATTGTTAACTTTGTACTCACTTATGAGGTTGAGGGCACACTAGCCCCTAGTTCTCAACTCATCTACCACCCCCTTTTGTAGCGCATGGTGGGTCACGTTGGAGAGCGCTGCTATATTCAGTCCTATATGCTTAATTGTACTAAGGACAATACGCTCTTCAACTGGCTTTGTGCAAATGGACCCTTTTGGAAATGGTATAGTTCTAAGATCTAGGGTCCTTCCTAGCTCTGCTGCTTGGCTTGTCCCGGGTGTTAATCTCGCTTGCTCCATGATGGATTGTCCAACACACGCCTGTATTCTCTTTGTTTGGATCTGTAGCTCATGTAGATCATTTTGGATGCTCCCCAGCATCTGCATGTAGTGCTTCTCAAACTATTGCAACACTTTTGTCGTCGTATCCCTTACTTTGTCACTGATCTCATCAAGATCACTTTATATCAAGACCACGGGATCAACCTATGTTTTATCAAATTTCTTCTTTTTTCATACTCCACCCTTCCACTCCATGCCACGTATTTTCAAAATAAAGGTGGTGCTCTGCCCCTCATCACTGCCTCCACCTTGGTCTAAAATCTTTTCTTCCTCTGTCTCCGGCAAAGGTGACTTATCACCTTTCTGCAACTCACGCTGCTCTTTTTCCACCTGCTCCTTAGTAGTGTGTTCTTGCTCTGTGCGAGCCTTTTCTATGACTTCCTTATTTTTTAGCTCCGTTAAGGTATGTGCAACTTTCTTAGTAGCCTCCTTTATTTTCTGTACAACAGAACTTTCTGCACCCATGCTTGTTCCAACATCTAACTTTGACAGGGCACACCACTTTGTAGGCCATTACCCTACAATCTCCTGTACGTCCGTTTTTTACACCAAATAGGGCAACTGGTGCCATTTCTAATCTGGATCCTTCCACGCTTGGATATAGACTCTGTGGAAGTCAGCCTTGAACGTCGTGTAAGTTGATAGATGCATGAACAAGGTTGGGGACAACCTTGAGCATTGATTGATTGCCATATGGAGATCCATTTCCATAAAAATCCTAAATATCTTTGTTTCTATAATCTGTGCGGCATCCTTCGTAGACCATAAAGAGGCGAATTGCACAACCTCTGACAATTCTTCCTCGAGAGGAGGAAACTGGCTATCCTCCTGCATTCTCCATGCAACGAGCACTATTGATAGCAGTAACCAAGCATAGTGGAATGGCTTGGTATCCTCCTGGGCCTCATGACAGTTCACTAGGAACTCCAAAAAAAAAGGTACTTGGCCCAATTAAATTGTATGCCTTTCACGCACTGCGCAGTAAGTGAAACTACTGGTGCCAGAACTTCATCCATGCGACATTTTCTCATAACCTTTCCTACTAAAATATGGGAAACAAATTTAAATTCCTGGTCTTTAATAGAGAGAATGGAATACCCTCGCTACTTCTTGAGGAGGCCATATTCCTTTTTCATCTTGTTTGCAAGCTCTTACTCCCCAGTCTTCCCTCCAAACTCCTTGGTAGGGTTTTCACCTTTGTAACATAGCCACATGATTCTATGAATCAACATGTCCATGATGGGGATAGGCTCTCCTAGCCATAAGCATCCATCATGCACCAGCATGAGGAGCTGGTGCACACACACAGTATTGATGTTAGAGTGGTGATAATATGGCACTAGTAGCATGTTCAACAATCCCAACTGCTCAACTCCGCGGACCCATTCCATCAGCTCCAATGTTGTAACACCCATTTCTTCATAATAAATATTTCTCATATATTTGTCATCACAAAATGTACAAACATACTATGGTCCACAAGGTCCCAATCGTCCATTTTTAACAATGGTATCCACGCGAGCCAAGGACCTTCAAAGCGTGCCTGCTTAGGTAGCAAGGGCATGGATACTATAAACTTCCTTGTATCAAGGTCCTTCGTTACCTTTGCTTTTCCCTTCTGTGAAGGGACATACTTTGGTAGCCTCATCATCAGGGAAAATTTTAAGAACCCCCCCTAAATTTACATGTATAATAAATGGGCGAATCTCCATGGTATATAGGAAAAATGGAAGGCGATTTTATCAATAATATGAAATGTATATATAATTTTTTGGCGAATCTCTCACCAGGCATGGCGAATATCTTTCTGAATTATAAAATCTTGTGTTTATTGAATACACAAATGAAATATTGCATTTCTTTAAAATATCTTTTGAAATCAAAATTACCGAAATTACATATCGATAACCTAGTGGGTGTAAGATAAAATTCACCCATGCCATTCACAGAAAGCATGAGAAAAAAACCTAATACTATATATAAAACCAAGAAAAATTCAGATCATCACCTTTAGACCTCATAACACCCTTCGCCAAATACACAAGTATGTTCCTGTTGCAATTAGAAAAATTACCCAAATTACAATCAGTTTAATCACTTCTAGGAACTCGTAACACCCTGCCCAATTTAACAAGTATGTTCCCGTTTGAAATTAGAAAAATTACCCAAATTACAATCTGTTTACTCCAGCATATGTTGGAAAGTTATAGAAGGATGACTAGTGCAATCAATCCATTCCTTTTAGCCCTGGATTTGTTTCAGTTTAAACAGAAGTATACAAATATACTTGTCCAATGTCTATGCTTTAACCATTCACCTTAAGATGTTTTTACAATATAATTTCCTAAGTCTATTTAATATCTTCATTATCATAAAAACCAACCTATATCCATCTTAACTCCACATCTACCACTCTTAGGGGGATGAAATCTATTTATCCCTCTAAGAAATTGGTAGACCTAAAATTAAGATGGATCTAAGATAGAATTTCCCCTTTAAATAGTCTATCCTCACATGAATATCATGGGTCAATACCATGGGTTATCATAAACCTGGAGCTTAAAAATTACTATTAGTAATTTATAAAAATTAATCAAATTAATAGTTGATTTTTATTTTATTTTTATTTTAAACAAGCTAAAATGTTTAACGTACATTAAATTACAACATCCATTTTTAGTCTTGATCGGATCAAATATTTTTTCACTCTATGCTAGTTTGCATATTGTTAGGTTCCTATATCAATAGGTTTCATCTTTCATGATTGACAGTGGAAGGGCTAAATATGTTCATCATTGCAGGCTACAAAGGTTCCATATTTTGTGTACATGGTATGAAAATTAAAAAATGAAAAGAGGGTATGCCTTAAAAGAATAATCAAGAGGCAAGAAAATCAAATGGTCAAGAGAAAAGTGAAAATGAACCCCAAACTAAAGACCAGGAAGGTGGCCAGTCAAAATGCCACTACTATCTTTTCGGAAGTATCATGCTCTGCAAATACTACTGCTAATCATACTTGATGGATGGCCCAATAGTCTAAACTGGACCATGCCATGTTTAAATTGCTTGCTGCAGAATAGAGAATGTTCCCTGTCCAAACAGCTCAAGCTTGGAAAATGACTAGCTAGGTAGAGAAATGAAGGTGCCCAACTGCTTAATCTGGGTCCTTGGAAGAAATAAGGGTACATTTTAGATAGGAGGGCAGTCAAAAAGAAAAAGAGGACGATCAGGGTCTGCTAATTCAAGTGCCCCCACTTCAAAAAGAAGGAAAAAATGTTAGGATTACTAGGATGGGTAAGTAGTGCAAGGTTGCAGAAATGGAGGGCCATCACCAATTGGCTTATTAAGTGCAAAGACTCATGCCACTCAGGGTATTGGCATCAAAAGCAGAGAGTGGAGGACAAGCATTGGAAGCATGTCTAATTTCCCCATTTTCCATCAAACATCATTTACTAACACCCCCAAGGGCCTTGAGATCTGCTCAAGTGTGCAGTTCTACTTCACTTCATGGCAAGCTACTGGGTCAAACCATGAAGTTTAAACATGAAAAAAAGCCACATTTTTTGTGTAACAAATCTTCCGTATCATTTCATTTATCCTCAAATTCCTAAGTTTTACCTCTTAGAACTTAGCTTTAGCCCTTCATTCACCTCACAAAGCCATATTAACCACTAATCTACTATTTTAGCTCCCCTATTACCCCCCTTCCCTAATTCTATTAGAATCTATGAAAGATTTCCTAGAAAATATGTATAAATACCCTCCCCCTAGCATTATAGCTATATAACCCTTCCTTGGGGAAATATTAACCTATCTGGGTTGGTATTAGCCCCCCTTTTCACCCTAAAACTATGGTTTGGTAAAAAATCATGGTCAAAAGTCAAAAAATTCCGAAACCCCACCCTCATTAACCCATTTACCCCTTTATCCGCCCGAAATTCATTGATTATAATGTTTTTTAATTAAAACATTTAAAAAATGGGCGCGCATTAACCCATAAACCCAAAACCTAATGTTTTTTACCCCCCCACGTGTAATTTATTTAAATCCATTAAAATAATGGGCGGGTCCCCCCTGCCTTAACGCGTCGCTGCATCAAAGTTTCTGCCCATCGTCCGATCATCCACCCCGCCCATCCAACGGTGGGCGGTCAATTTCACATGGGAACCGCCCGACCTTTTGCATCCGGGGGATTGGCGGTATTCCCGCCGTACCCCTGCCACGCATCGGCCTCTCGCTATGTTCGCTGCCCCCCCTTAATACCGTTTACTGCCCTCAGGCCTTTTAGGGAAACCACTTACCGCCTCCTCCCGCGCTGACGTCACGTCCCCATCAGCGTGACGTCACCCCTCCTTTTCTGCCACCATGCCTCCACGTCATATCCGTGTCACTTGTCTGCCTGCCCACCCTGCCACCGTGTCACTGCCTCCTGCGCACCCACGTCAGCTGCCACGTCACCCTTTCGTACCCAGGCCCATGATGACGTCAGCATAACGTCATCACCAAAAAAGGCGCCAAAGGGCCAAAAATGCATAAAAAGACGAGAATTAACCGTTATTTGTCATTGTTTTTCATTATTTGCTGAGCTCCTTTGCATGCGAAAATGACGTGCAACGGTCAAAACACAAATTTCACCCGCCAAAGTTGCTGCCACCCTCATTGTCGACCCAAGTACCTGCAATTCGTCCGGTTCAACGCCTCCTACGCCATAAAAACCAGGTATTTGCCGCAGGCGACCTTCTTTACCCACTGTTCTCCTTTGTTCTCCTAGTTTCCTGCATAAAAACTCTGCTAAAAGCTCCCCATTGATAAATTGACCATTGAAATTTACTTAAGAAGCTAGTTAAACCCCTGCATGACAAAACTCTGGAAGAAACCCGTGCCCCTCTATAAAATTCACCATAAAAGCAATTAAAGGAGCCGAGCTACCGGCTAAAAATACAAACTCAACAGTCTCCTCACTCCTGTTACAAGAAATTCCCCGGGAACCAGCTAATTAGCTCAAACACACTCTGGTTCTTCAAAACAGAGTACCCCACAGTTCATTAAACCTGCAAGAGCCTTCTTACACTCTCAAGCTGCTCACTGCCAAACAGAAATTAGTAAGAATTCCTCAACATTTGTACCAAACTTGAAAATCCAGTAAAACATCCAGTTAAAACCAGACATGGCCACTCCAGCTGCTCTAGATGTAGCTCCTGTGAATCCACCTAGTAAAGAACTAGAAGCTATGCCACTGGTGGACAGTGATTTCCTCATTACAGACTTTGTGGCAGAGAGAAATCACTTACAAACTTTCTGCCAGCTAAGGAACAGTCACTTGGACAATAGTGACATGTATGGCATCTGGGAATCCAATTTGTCCCCCTACTTCCTGCCTTCTGTGAACATTTTTCCTGAAGTCATTCACCTCTGTGCAAAAAACTATGACCAGAAGCTCAAAGCTGTGAAGTCTCCATCTGGGAGCATCCTCTTCTACATAACACCAGATTCCATCAACCAAATGTTGAACTACAAGCAAACCTAGCTGCTATACCCCTTCTCCATTAAGTACTTGCTGGATGAGGGCTCCACGTTCTCTAGCACAAACATAGCTGCAATAGCCAGGAAATTCATGAAGGAAGACTGCCAACCTTCTGGGCCACCTCCTTTTTCTTATGCAGATTTCAATGAGGTAGGCAAGCTGCTAGTGGATATGCTAACCTCTGTACTGGGGTTCAGTACAAATGAGCATGTTGATGAAACTGTGCTGGTCATGCTGTCTGCATATAGCCTTGAGAAACCCCCTGCTATGAAGTACAATTATGCCAAATATATTGCCAATAAGATACATGACCAATTGTCAAGATTGAATAGGGAGGCAATATTTAAGTATTCATCATATATCTATCACCTATTCATGTACTATCAGACAGAGTGCTTCCAGTGCCCAATCAAGAAGCTAGACTCACAGGGTGAGAGGAGGTCTGTTATCTTCTGGTCTTCAGTCTTCCACCAAGTCCAGAATCCCCCCTACTCATATTGTGAATTTATTGACCAATTTGTATATCCAGTTACATGCCTCTTAAAGAGGACTCCTCCTGCCAGATTGTCCAAGGATATGCAGAAAATCTTGTAGCTATCCAGGAGTTACAAAATAGGTGATTGGTACTTGTACCAAAATCACACAGTCATCAGAATCTATGGTTGTGAGCTCTGTCCCTATAGGCTCCCAAGATATGTATCTATGAGGTTGTTTGCCCTGGAATACTATAGACAACTTATAAATTCTGATCTGACACACTTCCACAGTGCCAAGAAGAAAGCCAACCTAAAGTTCAGAGACCACCTAGGCCCATTTATCATGAATAAGAAAGATGGTTGGCAAGAAGTTGATCAAATACTGGGGCAACAGCTCAAACTCAAAAGAAGCTTCTGGTGGGTCCCTTATGACCCTGAAGGTTTCATCAGTGCTAGGAGGGTCAAGGATAGGTTGCAAGCCTATAAGCATTTCCCATACCCACAAATACAACACTTTGCCAAGCAAGTTAAATGGGTACCTGAATCAATAGTAGAAGAATTGACTCAGGAAGAAAAAATGGAGCAGACTGTAAAAGATTTGGAAAAAACTCTTGACTTGGATTCTTGTCAACAGGTCTTGTTCAAACAACCAGTCCAAGTAGGAGAAGGCACTTCTACTGCTCCAGCTGCACAGAACACCCAACAAGCTCTTGCAACAACCACTACAGCAAAGGGTAAAGAAATAATGGATGAACAACAACAGACAGAGACAGGGCAGCCCAGCACCTCAAAGGATCAGACTCAAGGGCAAGCCCCTTCATAGCAAACAGGACCACCCCAAATCCCAGTTCTGCAAACTCCTCTCAATGAAGAGAGAGGAAAAAAGAGAGATAGAGAGGAGGTCACACCTCCAATAGGGTCATCACAGCAACCAGAAGCCAAGAGGCCAAGGGTTGAGCCTGAAACAGAGGAGGGAGATATCAGTGAGGAAAGGGCAAAAAGCCACAGCAGAGAAAGACAAACAAGCCAGCAGACTGCCACTAGCTCATTTCAGCTAGAACAGGCCATATAGCACACCACAGAGGTATCCTCCTCAAGAAAACAGGGAAAGAAACCAACTGCAATCAAAGAAGGCTTTATAGAGATCAAGGCACAAAATGAATTGTTGAGAGTGCAGCTCTATGATCAATTCTTGAAGACAACTCCAACCAAAAAGCAAAGATTGATGGCTGCCTATGATCTTAAAGAGGAAAAAATGATCTTTGCTCATTTAAAGCCTAAAGTCCCACATCCCAGGACCTCTGCAGATTACTATAGAACAAACTTGGAGGTCTTCTCTAAAGACATACACCCCATGGATCAGATTGAGTTGCACAAACAGACTGGGGAAATGGTGTATGCAACACTTCAAGACAGGGCCATGCTGGCCCATCAGCTAAAAGAAGCCCTGAAGAACACAAATACACAACTTGATTTGGAAAGGTTTTCTTCCTCTGCAAAGGACAACATAATAAAGACTTTGGAAGACATAATCATTGATTTGGGACACGACCCAAAGAATCCAAAGGGTGTTAGGGCCCTCATGAAGAAAAAAGAGGATGACATTGCTGCACTAAGAAAGCAGGCAAAATTGCCTCCTACCATTCACCCTCAAACAACAGAAATTGCACAAGAAAAGCAAGTAGATGATGCCATGGAGCTGCTTCTGGTGATGAATCAAAGAATATTGCAAATGGAAGCAGAATTAGAGAAGGAATTGCAGGACAAGCAAGGGGAATCAGCATCCCAGCCCCCTCAAACATCAACAACTCTTGGACCTGTCCCTCCTACACAAGCAGCAGCAACCCCTCCTGCTATTTTAGCACCTACCACAGCTACATCAGCAATAGGAGCAACAGCAGAAGTAACAATAGCAGCAGAAACCAGCATGAGCATGGAGGACTTGATGAAAGCTGTCAAAGAGCTTGAGACTGAAGTAACTAAAATAAATGAAGCCAAGGATAGGCTGGCCAAGCTGGAGACCAACTATGATAAATCCAAGATGACAGTAGCAGAGAAACAAAGAGAAATAAAGGCCTTAGAGGCCAAAGTAAAAACTCTGGAAAATGAATTGCTCCTAGGTAAAACCCTAGCAGAAATAAAGAAGATAATTTGGGCCAAAATTTTCCAATCAATACAGGAACAATGGAGGTCAATCCAGGGAATCTATGAGTAGGTTGAGCTAATAGGCATGGCTCATGTGGAGATACAAAGAGCCAGAAAAGCACTGGGAATCATGCCTGAGTAGGCCAATAAAATGATACACTTCCTCAATAACTGCACTAGGGAGGAGTTGGCAGCTCTAGAAATAAACAACAGAATAGATACAATCCTGACAGCTAAAAAGGTGCTGACCTTAAGGAACTTCACTCAAACTCTGGAGAGAAAATGTCAGGAAATGAAAGCCGAGATTGATGATTTCAGGGCAAAAATGACAATATTACAGGATAAAGGACTGCCAAGCCTAGTGACTAGCACAGGACAGCTGCTGTCATATAATCAGTACATGACAAGGATCAACAATTATGTTGAAAATCAAATAACAGCCTCCAACAGCTCCACAGAAGAAGCAGGGCCTCCCTCTGGACAGTCTCTGTATGACAAGTTAGAAAATCTGTTTTTTATTGAACATGAGATAAATGATTTGTTTGAGGTGCCTCCAAACTTCTACAGATATACAAAGGCAGATGAAACACTGGTGAAAATAAGGAGGCATCAGCTACCTCTAGCTGATTGGTGGCAGGCAATGCTGGAAATTTTGCCCAGATAATGCCACTATGTTATTCCTTTTTGAGAAAATTAGGTCTCGGTCATGGTATAGGTCAGCAGATAGATCAACACACAGGTATCACAGGGAGCATCCGTACAAGTGACTCACCAGCACACCCAGACAACAGGCTCAATTAACGCAGAGTTAAAGGCACAGCTACAGCCCACTTTTCTGAGCCATAAAGTCAAAAGTTGTCTGACAGAAAGATCGCTGCCATCTCAGTATTAAATGTTGTAGTTATGTTTTTCATTTACTTTTTGTAAGAGAGTTGGTGGTGCAATTTATTGCACCATAACTCACCATTGAGATATTTTGTATCCTATTTTGTATATATATCCCTTCAAATAACGTACTGAGGGTCGGTCATAGTGAAATTCTTTCTGAAGAGATCTATTGTGTATTTGAGACATTTTTGATAATACAAATTGCTGGTGGAGATTTCGGGTTCCTATGCTGTCTAAAGATGTAAATGAATAGCTCTATTATGTTGCAGAATTCCTGTGTCATTTGCTAGAGCAATAAGTTTCTTTGAACTGTGTATTCCATAATTCTTATGTTCATAATCTTAGTAAATAGAGAAAAAGAATAACCTAGGATTTGTGTTGAACACCCTATGCTCAATCTCTATTTCTAAATATGTTTTCTTCTGGATTAGCCATGGATATGAATTCTTGATTGCTCATGTCTAAACTAATTCTATAATGGTGAATATTGTTTAAGGATTCTTAAACGCTCTTAAGAAATACTTTCATTTTTTCTTTTGTTAGCATAGTGAAAGATTCTTAACTGCCTTTCACTTACTAATTCCACAATTTTGTCAAAAAAATTTGGTAAATTGCTTCACATATGCCTATCTGGCTCTGCAGAAAAACTCTGCCTTCATAAACATACTTCAGCAACACAATACCTCAACTCTATTGCCCAATGGACCAAACTGTTACATGATCTATATTTCAGCTCTGTCTGGATTCACCAACCCACCAAACTCAAACAAAATAGCACACCATAACTAGCCTAAAAACATTCATCAACAAAGCTAAATTATAAAGAGAGAGCCCTCTCTGGTTGTAGGTAGGCTAGGACCTGCAGCTAAAAGATTGGTCAGTGGTTACCTCGGTTGTATTCCCTTTAGGAAGCATGGAACAACCTGAGTGTTAACATTAATGGGGACTCCACTGGGGAACTTATGTCAAATTACCAAGTGAAAGGAAATAAGCTTCATCTTTAAACCCTATCATAAAGATACTAAGGAAAGAGAACTCAGAAGCTGGCTCCAAAGAAGAAATCTCGTTACACTAGGTCCAATCCTGACCCTAATCCCCCAGCTATCTTTGAAAACCCCAATTTAATCCCCAAAATCTTAAAGAAGCAAGAGCAGCTAGGGGAGCTCTCAGATTCAGATACAGAACCAAATCAGTAGAGCTATATTCCTACTCCTATCAAAGCATCAGTTCACCCTCACACTATCCCTACTTATCCTAGTTCCTCATCCACTTCCCAAGGCAGCTTCCCCACTCCTCCATCCCCAACACACCCTACTCCTATTATCCCTGTTGTTCCAACTGTTCCACTCCTTCTTGCTGTCCCTTTTATCCCTGCAAATATGGCTAGATATGCTCCTTTACACCTGCCTGCAAATCTAGGGGCAATGCCCCAAGACTATCAGGCAAAATCACTTACTTTGATGGTACTGGCACTTATACAGCCCAGCAACACACCAAGAGGATGCAAGACTATTTTGAGAACTATGAGATAGATGATGAAGATGTAAGAATGAAAATTTTTGTGCAAAGTTTGATAGGGGATGTAAGGAATTAGTTTAGGTCTCTAGCTGCAAACTCTATAGTCAATCCTAATGCCTTATACCTAAGTTTTTTAAACAGATGGGAAAAGAAGAAAGACCCTCTACACATACTGACAGAGTATGATAACTTGAAAAGGGTCCCTCAAGAGACAGTTCAAGATTACTGTGCTAGGTTCAAAAATGTATATAACGATATCCCTCAAAACTTGAGACCTCCTCCTGATCTGGCGTTGATCAAATTTCCTGATGGATTTGACCCAGACATGGCATATCAATTAAGAGAAAGAGCACCTCCAAGTCTTGCAGATATGCAAAATATAGCTGTAAGTGTGGAGGCAAACCTAATTGCCAAGAGAACCAGAGAAAAAAATGAGAGAAGAATAACATTCAAAGAGGAACACTCAACCTTTGACCAAAAACAAGATGCAATCATGAAGGGTATGGAGAGGTTGGGAGATAGAGTTGAGACCATGGAGAGAAAGTCCTCTTGGGAAGGGAAAACAAGCAACACCACTAGGAATCCCAGTTTTAGAAAAAACCAAAACCCAAATGCTGGGAGAACTAGTCCTGATCAGAACATCAGACCTCCATTTCAAGAACATTATGCAGAGGCCTCAACCACTAGTGAACAAATAGAAGATCCCCACATCAATTTAATGGGTTTGGACACTGAAGAACAAGTATTCTTAACACAAGATGATCAACAAGCCCAAGACTACAAACAATTCCAAGCAAAATATGGTGAGTCATTTGATTTCAGAGAAGGGTATGACACAACAGTCTATGAAGTACACAAACAATACAAGTTAAGAAGTAGAACCATAGATGTACCTGAGAATACAAAACAAACAAACACCAAACTGCCCAAAAAATCTAGTGATAAAGCTGTCTTAATAGAGTCCTCAGGTAAAAAACTCCAAAAAGAGGTCACAGTGGAAGATATATCTAATGTACATCCTCCAGTAAAAACTGTACCCACACCTCTTCTCCCAACAGAAATCTTGACCAGACCTCTAGAAAATAGAGCCAACCCAAGCATACCCCAAAACAGTATACCTGATCAGGACATGGTCACCCAAAATTCAGCAGAAAAAGAAAAATTTGCTGCTCACAATGTAAAAATTCAGATGGAAAAACCTTTCAATCTTGAAATAGAAATTGGCAAACTGAAAATTGCAATTCCTCTTTCTGAACTCGCCAAACATGAGGTCTTCAGACAACAAATTAATAGATCATTGAAAGTACCAGAAAATAAGGATGCAGTTAACATTCTGGATGACCAACCAGAGCTGATTTTTGGCTCAGAAGTCAATGGCAAATCAGGGGATGGAGGGACTCCTCCATTCTATGTAAGCCTAAACATTCATGACAAAGTATTACACAATGCCATGTTTGACTCAGGGGCCTCTCATAACCTAATGCCCAAATCAATAATGGAAAAGCTTGGATTAGACATCACCAGACCCTATAAAGATTTATTTTCATTTGATTCCAGCCAGGTAAGATGTTTAGGCTTGATCAAAGACCTCTGTATATCCCTAATCCAATATCCAGCCAAAACAATTCTAATGGATGTAGTAATGGCTGACATTCCACCTAAATATGGTATGCTCCTATCAAGATCTTGGGGTGCCAAACTCCAAGGATCTTTGCAACTAGACATGTCATATGCCACAATTTCAGTCTTTGGCCAACCAAAGAGACTGTACAGAGAGACACTCATGAAATATGTGGTCAGCAGCCAGGACAAGCCCCATAACTTCCCAATCTACTCCATCCATTCAGACATGGACTCCTTCATACTATACAATGCTGATATATGTCCCAAAACTGAGCTCAAGCTCCTAGAAACAAAGGAAACCAGGCATATGAATGAACAATCCACTGTTGCAGAACAAAAGATTACTGATCTGATCAAAACAACAGAGTATGCTAACAGGTCACAAGAATCACGAAGACTAGACTTGCCCATTGAACAAATCTGTAAACCCATTAAAACCAACATTGACCAAGAAACCTTGTGGTATTTAGAATTTGATGGGTCAGTAAATAAGCTAGGAGCAGGAGCAGGGGTATGGATACACAATACTCAAAATGACCATGCTCTAGGTCATGCATATAGGCTTAACTTCAGATGCACAAATAACATGGCAGAATATGAAGCCCTCTTAGTAGGTCTCAAACTAATTAAGAGCCTAGGAGTAACCAAAGTCTCCATATTGTGGGATTCAGACCTAATTATCCAACAGATAAAGGGAGTTTTTTTCATAAATGATCCCAGGCTGAGGTCTTATAGGTTAGCAATGACAGACTTTCTCAACAACTTCCTAGAATATCAGCTCACCAAAATACCTAGGAACCACAACTTGCATGCTCACAGTCTGGCAACCTTTGCAAGCACCTGTAAACTTCCTTTTGGGCCTAACCACCAATTCACCGCTGAGATCAAACGCAGGCCCTCTGTCCCAGACAATGTAAATAATTGGCAAGTATTTGAGAATGATACTCAGATAAATAATTTTTTAACCATGAAGGAGGAATTCTCAAACTTAAACATTGACACAAGCATTAGGGATGATCAAAACCAAAAGGATGAAGTAGACACAAGTATATCAGCTGAAACAACAGATAGGATATTACATCCTACAACCTTTGACCCTTCCAATTTACAGAAACTAAAGATAACAGATCTTGATGAAATTAATGAGGAAGAAACATAACTAATTCAGTTAAAAGACAATTTCTTGCCTACAGGTCTTGCTCCTTTAGAAGACATTTTTGATTCAAATGATCTCTCTAAGAAACCAAAGATGCAACCCATCAATGCAAAAATAGAGGAGTGTAACATTGGGACCATTGAAAATCCCAAAATGATCAAGCTTTCTAGAACCTTACCTCCTGATAAGAAATCAGAATATATGAAATTGTTCAAAGAGTTTCAGGATGTGTTTTCCTAGAGCTATGAGGACCTTAAATCCTATGATACTACAGTTATCCAGCACACAATACCCCTGAAAGAAAACCAAAAACCCTTTAAACAGAAACTGAGAAGAGTTAATCCAGTACTTCTTCCCCTAATAGAAAAGGAAGTAAAACGAATGTATGAAGCTGGGATCATTGCTCGCATAAGGTTTTCTGAATGGATTTCCAACCTTGTACCTACAAGAAAGAAAACTGGGGGGATAAGGCTTTGTGTGGATCTGAGAAATTTAAACAAAGTCTCTCTCAAAGACCACTACCCCTTGCCAAAAATGGATCACATCTTATAAAGGGTGGTGGGAGCTTCAAGGATCTCATTACTGGATGACTTCTCAGGATTCAATCAAATCTTAGTCCACCCAGATGACCAAGATAAAACTGCCTTCACCACACCTTGGGGAACTTTCAAATATCAAAATGCCTTTTGGACTCAAGAATGCTGCAACCACATTTCAAAGGGAAATGTATATAGCCTTTGCCAAAGAAATCCATGATTTCTTAGTCATATACCTTGATGATCTAATAGCCTTCTCAAAATTAGACCAGGAGCATTTAAAACACCTTAGACAAGTGTTCTTAATTTGCAGAAAGTATGGCATTTCTTTAAACCCAAAGAAATCACTATTTGGCCTGGAAGAAGGCAAACTCCTTGGTCATACAATTTCAAAAGCTGGCATAAGAATTGACTCTGATAGGATTCAAGCTATACTGCAGGTCCCCCATCCAAGAAACATCAAAGAATTACAAGCCTTTTTTGGGAAGATTAATTTCCTAAGAAGATTTATTCCTAACTTGGCTGAGCTAATAAGATTGTTGAACAATATGCTCAAGAAAGATGACAAGGTAAAATGGACAATTGAGGCTAAACAAGCTTTTGAAGAAATCAAGATAGCCCTGACAAAAACACCTGTGCTTACAAGCCCTAGTTTTGATAGAGACTTTATAATCTTCTCCTTTGCCTCTGAAAATACAATTTCCGTTGTCCTACTGCAAAAGGATGACTTGGGATGTGAAAAACCTATTTCATTTTTCAGTAGAGCCCTTAGGGATGCCCCACGCAAGTACAAAATCATGGAAAAGCAAGCATATGCCCTGGTAAAAGCCATAAAGGACTTCAGTGTTTATATCCTATACTCTCACATAATTGCATATGTGCCCAATGCAGTAGTCAAGGACATCTTAACTCAAGAGGGAATGGAAGGCAAGAGGGGCAAATGGATTGCCAATATTCTGGAATATGATATAGAAATCAAACCGACAAAACTTATAAACGGACAAGGGCTAGCTAAACTAATGACTGAGACTAACTTTCAAGCCCTTGACATTGATGAACTGGATAATGAATAGGAGATGGCGACTCCACAGATCAATGAAGCCTTTCTACAATCACCTTGATATGCTGACATATGTTTTGTATTATTAAACCTGCAAGCTCCTCCAGGGTTATCCAGAACCAAGAATAGATTTCTAAAATTGAAGGCTGCAAAATTTTGTATCATAGACAATGTTTTATTTTGGAAAAATCATGAAGGTGTCCTGCTCAACTGCCTGACTTCAGATGAATCTAATAAGGTCCTTAGAGAATTTCATGCAGGAGACTGTGGAGGGCACTTATATTGGAAATCCACAACTGATAAAATCCTGAGGGTTGGATTTTATTGGCCCTCCCTGTTTACTAATTCAAAAAAGTTTGTAATGTCATGTCATAAATGTCAGATCTTTGAAGGGAAGAAAAAGTTACTCCCCTTACCCCTCAGGCCCATTTCAACTGAAAAACCATTTCAACAATGGGGCTTAGATTTCATTGGAGAAATTCACCCTTCATCCTCAGGCCAGCATAGATGGATCTTGACAGCTACTGATTACTTCACCAATGGATAGAGGCCATACCTTGTAGACAAGCAAATGATTCAATTATTATACAATTCCTAGAAACCAATATCTTGTCTAGATTCGGCTGCCCAGAGAAAATCATAACAGATAATGAAGCTTCCTTTAAATCCAAGAAAATGATCAGCTTCTGTCACAAATATCATATCACCCTAGGTCACTCAACAACCTATTACCCTCAAGGCAATGGCCTAGCTGAGTCCTCCAATAAAAGCCTAATCAACATCATTGAAAAGGTCTTGGAGGAGAACAAAAAGAATTGGCATAAGAAGTTGGTAAATGCACTATGGGCAGATAGGTTGACCACAAAAATATCTATTGGTATTAGCCCATATGAGTTGGTATATGGCCTGGAAGCTGTGTTCCCATCATCCCTTGGGATCCCTGTGATCAAATTGCTGCAAGAAATATAGGCTGAACCCAATGATATCCAGAGAAGGATCAATCAGACAATCCACTTACAACAAACAAGGGAAGAAGTGTATCATAGAACCCAGGTTTTATAGGAAAAGCTTAAAAAGGTGTTTGACAAAAGAACAAAGGCTGAGGACTTTTTCATGGGTGACAAAGTATTGAAATGGGAATCTAGGAGGGAAGACAAAGGAAAGCATGGCAAGTTTGATTTTCTATGGAAAGGGCCATTCGTAATTCAAGCTGTGCAAGGTAACAATACCTTCTTTCTCAAGAGTCTAGATGAGTCAAACAATGATGAAGGCCCAGTGAATGGGAGAATGCTCAAGCACTACCATGATACATAAGCATAGGATGGCCGCATATTGTACATAAATGTCTATATTTTCAAGCACTTTTTTCTTTTTTACAGTAGATATATAGAAGAGCAACTACAACAGATTTTGAAGAATGATCAGCAAAACCACATCAAGATGACATAGATACTGGAGAAAGCTCAGATGAACAGAAGTGAGCAAGGTCTTCAAAACAGAAAACCCATGATAGGCAGTGATACAGGCTGGCAAGTCATGAAATATTTATTGTTGTTCTAAAGAGGTCATGAAACACTGCATACCATCTCACTAACTGCAGATCAAAGGTGGAAATACTAGAGCAAATTCACTATAGTGAGAGGAAGAAAATAAGGCCATTTGACCTGCTGTTCTTGGCTTTCCACCAGGAAAAGCCATCCCCAAGTGGAGCCACTGTTAGGTCCCTATACCAATAGGTTTCATCTTTCATGATTGACAGTGGAAGGGCTAAATATGTTCATCATTGCAGGCTATAAAGGTTCCATATTTTGTGTACATGCTACAAAAAATTAAAAAATTAAAAGAGGGTATGCCTTAAAAGAATAATCAAAAGGCAAGAAAATCAAGTGGTCAAGAGAAAAGTGAAAATGAACCCCAAACTAAAGACTGGGAAAGTGGCCAGTCAAAATGCCACTACTAGCTTATTTGGTAGTGTCATGTTCTGCAAATACTGCTGCTAATCACACTTGATGGATGGGCCAACAATCTAAACTGGACCATGCCATGGTTAAATTGCTTGCTGCAGAATAGAGAATGTTCCCTGACCAAACAGCTCAAGCTTGGCAGATGACTAGCTAGGTAGAGAAATAAAGGTGCCCAACCGCTTAATCTGGGGCCTTGGAAGAAATAAGGGTAGGTTTTAGATAGGAGGGCAGTCAAAAGAAAAAGAGGACAATCAGGGTCTGCAAATTCAAGTGCACCCGCCTTTGAAGAAAATATGTTGGGATTACTAGGATGGGTAAGTAGTGCAAGGTTGCAGAAATGGAGAGCCATCACCAATTGGCCTATTAAGTGCAAAAACTTATGCCACTCAGGTATTGGCCTCAAAAGCAAAGAGTGGAGGACAAGCATTGGAAGCATGTCTAACTTCCCCATTTTCCCCCAAAACTTCATTTTACTAACACTCCCAAGGGCCTTGAGATCTGTTCAGGTGTCCAGTTCCACTTCATTGCATCACAAACTACTTGGTCAAGCCATGAAGTCCAAACATGAAAAGAAGCCACATTTTTTGTGTAAAACATCTTTCTCATCATTTCATTATCTTCAAAATCCTAAGTTAATTTTTACCTATTAGAACTTAGCTTTAACCCTTCATTCACCTCACAAAACCATGTTAATTACTAATGTACTATTTAGCTCCCTAACTCCCCCTTTTCCCTAATTCTATTAGAATCTATGAAAATCTCCCAAAAAATATTTATAAATACCCTCCCCCTAGCACTATAACTATATATCCCTTCCTTGGGAAATATTAACCCCTCAAGGGTTAGCTTTAACCCTCAATCATCCTAAAACTATGGGGTTTGGCAAAAAAATATGGTTAAAAGTCAAAAAATCAAAATCCCCGCCCTTGCTAGAACCCTTTACCCCTTTCCGCTCTCTAAATTGTGTTTGTAATGTTTTTTTATTATTATTAAAACATTAATAAATGAAAAAACCCAAAACCTAAAGTTCCTACCCCTCGCGCCCGATTTTAATTAAATTAATTAATTTATTGGGCGGGTCCCCACTGCATTTAACACGCCGTCACCTCGCGATTGTCGCCCACCGCACGATCTTCTGCCCCGCCCATCCAACGGTGGGCGGTCGATATTGCAACGAACCTGCCCGACCTTTTGCATCCAGGCGATGGGCGGTATTGCTGCCGTACCCCTGCCACACGTCAGGGCGCCCGCGGTGTTCACTGCCCCCCCCCCCTCCAAACTGCTTACCACCTTCCCCCTGCGCTGACGTCACGCCCTCGTCAGCATGACGTCACCCCGCCTTGCCGCCACCAAGCCTCCACGTCACCCCCGACTGCTGTGTCACCCTATCCACCCTGCCACCGTGTCACTGCCACCTGGGCACCCATGTCAGCTGCCACGTCACCCATCCGTACTCGGGCCCATGATGACGTCATCACAAAAAGGCGCCAATATGCCAAAAATTCATAAAAAGGCGTGAATTAACCGTTATTTCACATTGTTTTCTATGACTTCTGGAGCTCCTCTGCATGCGAAATTCAACCTACAACGGTCAAAAATCAAAAGCTACCCACCAAAGTTGCTGCCGCCTCCATTATCAACCCAAGTACCTGCAATTCCTCCAATTCGACCGGTGCAAACACCTCCTACGCCATTAAAACCAGGTATTTGCCGCATGCATCCTCTTTTATCCACTGTTCTCCTTTGCAATCCTACTTTCCTGCATAAAGAACTCAGTCAAAAGACCCACATTGTTAAATTCACCCCTGAAATCTACTTAAAAAACCACTGAAACCCCTGCGTGATGAAAATCTCGAAGAAACCCGTGACCCTCTGTGAAATTCACCATTGTTCCACAAAGAACAATTAAAGAAGCCGAGCTACCGGCTAGAAGACTGAATTAACAATTCCCTCACCCCTGCTAAAGGAATTCTCTGCAAGTAACCAGTTAACCAGCTCAAACACACTCTGGTTCTTCAAAACAGAGTGCCCCACAGATTCATTAAGCCTGTAACAACCTCCTTGCACTGCCAAACTACTCACTGCAAATAGAGAGCAGTAAGCCATTTCCTTAGCATTCACATCAAGCTTGAAATACAGTAAGCATCCAGCTAAAACAAGACAATGGCCACTCCAGCTACTCTAGATGTAGTGCCTATAAATCCACCTAACAGAGAACTAGAAGCTATGCCACTGGTGGACAATGATGCCCTCATCACAGACTTTGTGGCAGAGAGAAGCCGCTTGCAAACATATTGCCAGCTAAGAAACAGTCACTTGGACAACAGTGACCTGTATGGCATCTGGGAATCCAATCTGCCCACCTACTTCTTGCCTTCTGTGAACATTTTCCCTGAAGTCATCCACCTCTGTGCAGAAAACTATGACCAGAAACTCAGGGCTGTGAAGTCTCCATCTGGGAGCTTCCTCTTTTATATAACTCCAGATTCCATCAACCAGATGTTGAACTATAAGCAGACCCAGCTGCTATATCCCTTCTCCATGAACTACTTGCTAGATGAGGGCTCCAAACTCTCTAGCACAGACATTGCTGCAATAGCTAGGAAATTCATGAAGGCAGACTGCCAACCTTCTGGGCCACCTCCTTTTTCCTATGCAAATTTCAATAAGGTTGGCAAGCTGCTGGTAGACATGCTAACCTCTGTGCTGGGGTTCACTACAAATAAGCATGTTGATCTAACTGTGCTGGTCATGCTCTCAGCATATAGCCTTGTGAAGTCCCCTGCTATGAAATACAATTATGCCAAATACATTGACAATAAGATACATGATCAGTTAACAAGACTGAAGAGGGAGGCAATATTCAAATATTCCTCATACATCTATCACCTGTTCTTGTACTACCAAACAGATTGCTTCCAGTGCTCAATCAAGAAGCTAGACTCACAGGGTGAGAGGAGGTCTGTGATCTTCTGGTCTTCAGTCTTCCACCAAGTCTAGAATTCCCCCTACTCATACTGTAATTCATTGATCAGTTTGTGTATCCAGTCACATGCCTCTTAAAGAGGACCCCTCCTATCAAATTTGTCCAAGGATATGCAGAAAATCTTGCAGCTATCCAGGACCTTACAAAATTGGTGAATTGGTACTTGTACCAAAATCACCTGTCATCAGAATTTATGGTTATGAGCTCTATCCCTACAGGCTCCAAAAATGTCCTATGAGGCTATTTGCCCTGGAGTACTACAGACAACTTATAAACTCTGATCTAACACACTTTCCACAGTTCCAAGAAGAAAGCCAACCTAAAGTTCAGAGACCACCTAGGCCCATTTGTTATGAACAAGAAAGATGGTTGGCAAGAAGCTGATCAAATACTAGGACAACAGCTCAAACTCAAAAGAAGCTTCTGGTGGGTCCCTTATGACCCTGAAGGTTTCATCAGTGCCAGGAGGGTCAAATATAGGCTGCTAGCCTATAAGAATTGCCCAATCCCTCAAATACAACACTTTTCTAATTAAGATGACTGGGTGCCTGAATCAATAGTAGAGGAATTGACTCAGGAATAAATAATGGAGCAGACTATAAAGGACTTGGAAAAAACTCTCGACTTAGACTCTTGTCAACAGGTCTTGTTCAAGCAACCAGTCCAAGCAGGAGAAGGCACCTCTACTACTCCAGCTGCATAGGAAACCCAGCAAGCTCCGGCAACAACAACTACAGCAAAGGGAAAGGAGAAGATGGATGAACAACAAGAGGTAGAGACAGGGCAGCCTAGCACATCAAAGGATCAGCAATCAGAGCAGGCCCCTCCACAGCAAACTGAACAAACTCAAAACCCAGTTTTGCAGACTCCTCTCAATGATGAAAGAGGGAAGAAGAGAGGCAGAGAGGAGGTCACACCTCCAACAGGGTCATCACAGCAACCAGATGCCAAGAAGCCGAGGGTAGACCCTGAAGCAGAAGAAGGAGACATAAGTGAAGAACTGGCAGAAAGCCACAGCAAAGAAAGGCAAACAAGCCAACAGACTACTACTAGCTCATTTCAGCTAGAACAGGCCCAGCAGCATACCATAGACGTGTCCTCCTCAAGACAATAGGGCAAGAAACCAGCTACAGTTAAAGAAGGCTTCAAAGAGATCAAGGCACAAAATGAGTTGATAAGGGTGCATCTCTATGAGCAATTCCTGAATACAACCCCAGCCAAAAAGCAAAGATTGATGGCTGCCTATGATTTGAAGGAAGAAAAGATGATATTCACTCATCTGAAGCCTAAAGTCCCACATCCAAAGACAACAACAGATTACTACAGGACAAACCTGGATGTATTTTCTAAAGACATACACCCCATGGATCAGATTGAGCTGCACAAACAGACTGGGGAAATGGTGTATGCAACACTTGCTGACAGGGCAATGCTGGCCCATCAGCTAAAAGAAGCCTTGAAGAACACCAACATGCAGCTTGATTTTGAAAGGCTATCCTCCTCTGCAAAAGACAACAAAAACATAATTGTTGATTTGGGACATGACCCAAAGGACCCAAAGGGTGTTAGAGCCCTTATGAAGAAGAAAGAGGATGATATTGCTGCACTGAGAAGACAGGCAAAATTGCCTCCTACCATTCATCCTGAAACAACAGAGCTTGCACAAGAAAAGCAGGTGGATAATGCTATGGAGATGCTTCTGGTTATGAACCAAAGGATACTACAAATGGAGGCAGAATTAGAAAAAGATCTGCAGGACAAGCAAGGGGAATCAGCCTCCCAGCCCCCTCAAACTTCAACAAATCTTGAACCTGCCCCTCCAACACAAGCAACAGCAGCCCCTCCTACTATTCCAACACCTACTATAGCTACATCAGCAACAGGAGCAACAGTAGAAGCAACAGCAGCAGCAGAATCCAGCATGGGCATGGAGGAGTTGATGAAGGCTGTAAAGAAGCTTGGAAACTCAAGTCACTGAAATAAATATTGCCAAGGAAAAACTGGCCAAGCTGGAGGCCAGTTATGACAAATCAAAGATGACAGTGGCAGAAAAACAAAGAGAATCAAACGCCTTGGAGGCCAAAGTGAAAACTCTAGAAAAGGAGTTGATGCTAGGTAAAACCCTAGCAGAAATAAAAAAGATTATTTGGGCCAAAATTGGCCAATCTATACAGGACCAATGGAGGTCCATTCCGGCAATTTTTGAACAGGTTGAGCTAATAGATGTAGCTCATGTGGAGATTCAGAGAGCCAGGACAGCCCTGGGAATAATGCGCGAGCAGGCCACCAAAATGATTCATTTCCTCAATAACCGCACTAGAGAGGAACTAACTGCTCTACAAATAAGCAGCAGAATAGATACAATCCTCACAGCCAAAAAGGTATTGACCTTGAAGAATTTTACTCAAACATTGGAGAGGAAGTGTTAGGAGATGAAGGCAGAGATAGATGAATTTAGAGCTAAAATGGCTATACTACAGGACAAAGGACTGCCAAGCCTAGTGACTGGCACATGACAGCTGCTGTCATATAATCAGTATATGACAAGGATCAACAATTATGTTGAAAACCAGATCACTGCATCCAGTAGCTCCACAGAAGAAGCAGGGCCTCCCTATGGGCAATCTCTCTATGACAAGCTGGAAAATCGGCTCTTTATTGAACATGAAATAAATCATCTGTTCGAAGTCCCTCCAAACTTTTACATACATACAGAGGCAGATGAAACAGTGGTAAAAATGAGGAGGCATCAACTACCCCCAGCTGATTGGTGGCAAGCAATGCTGGAGATTTTGCCCAGATAACTCCACTTTGCTTTTTGCCTTTTTTGAGAAAAATCAAAATTCACAGGTCAGCAGACAGGTCAGTAGATAGGTTAGCAGACAGGTCAGCAGGCAGATCAACATACAGGTATAGCAAGTAGCCGTACAGGTGACTCAACAATGCACCCAGACAGCAGGGTCAATTAACGCGGATTTAAAGGCACAACTACAGCCCACTTTCCAGAGCCATAATTTCAAAATCTGTCTGACAGAAAAATATCAGCCATCTCAGCATTGAATGCTATATTTATGTTGTCATTTACTTTTTGTAAGAGAGTTGGTGGTGCAATTTATTGCACAATAACTCTCTACTGAGATATTTTATACGCTATTTTGTATATATATCCCCTCAGATAACACATTGAGGGTCGGTTGTAGTGTAATTCTTTCTGAAGAGCTCTATTGTATTCTGGAGACTTTTTGATAATACAAATTGCTGATGGAGATTTTCTGGTTCCAACGCTGTCTGAAGATGGATATGTAAAAGCTCTGTTTTGTTGCAGAAATTCTGTGTCATTTGTTGAATCAATAAGTTTCTCTTAACTGTGTATGTGTTTCCTGTGTATTCCATAACTCTTATGTTTTCATAATCTTAGTAAGTAGAGAAAAAGAATAGCTTAGGATTTGTTTCAAGCACCCTATGCTCAATCTCTATTTCTAAATATGTTTTCTTCTGGATTAGCCATAGATATGAATTCTTAATTGCTCATGTCTGAACTTATCCCGTCATGGTGAATACTGTTTAAGAATTCTTAACTTCTCTTAAGCAATACCTTCATGTTTCTTCATTTAGCATAGTGAAAGATTATTAACTGCCTTTCACTCACTAAGTTCATAATTTCATCAACAAATCTGATAAATTTTTTCACATATGCCTAACTTGCTCTGCAGCAACACTCTGTCTTCATAAATCTACTTTCAAAAGCACAAATACCTCAACTCCATTGCCCAATGGAACAAACTGTCATGTAATATGTATCTCAGTTCTATCTGAATTCACCAACCCACCAAATTCAAACAAACAGTGCACCATAACTAGCCTAAAACATTCATCAACAAAGTTAAACTATAAAGAGAGAGCCCTCTCTGGTTGCAGGTAGGCTAGGACCTGTAGCTAAAAGATTGGTCAGTGGTTACCTCGGTCGTATTCCCTTTAGGAAGCAGGGAACAACCTGAGTGATAACAGAGCCCAGGTTTATATTGATCTTTTCCTTCGACGGCCACTGCTGGAAGCATGACATCCATGATAAGTGCTATGAGTATGGAAACTCCTGTATCCATACAAGGAGGAGGCACAATTTCTATAGCTTCTGTTACTCCTAGCACCACTATATTTGGTTCTACTTCCATTCCATTTTCGAGTGGAAGTTCTGAAGTTGTTGCCTCTGGCATTGGCTCTTTCCCTTTTGGAATGCCGACCAACCCGATTCCTTTGGTCCCGTTAAGTGTTCCATCAGTTTCCTCCACATCCATGGCTTCTATGGAAAGTGGATCCGCTTCTTTTCAAGGTTTCCCTTTCGAGGGTGGTCATATACCACATTCCAACCCATCTTTGGGATCAATACCTTTTTCCGCTTTAGGTGAAAGTTATAATCCGTTTGAAGGTTTGACAAACACTGCAGTTATTGGGTTAGGATCCAGGAATCAATTTTATTTCAGCGAACAAGGGAATATTTCTTATTATTCTGTCAATTCATTCAAAAAAAATTCTCTCTATGCTAATGCATGGAACCCTTACCAATGGCTCTCTGCTCCTTTCAACACCTCTCTAAGGGGCAATTTTACTGGCTACGAATTTTTTTTTGTAGGAGTTGGTCAAAATTTGGTTTTTTCTGGACCATAAGGAGCTCCTTATGGTTCAAATGGGTCTATGATTTATTTTAGGCAACCTGGTGCCTTCACAAATCCAGGCCATTCTTTTCAAAACATTGGAAGTTTTTCCCACACCGGGTGGAATCCTCAGGGTCCTCAACGACTACCTTTCCTGGAAATGTTAAAGTTGCCAGATATTTCTAAATTGACTAATGATCCAATTAGGTATTACATAGTTTGGCCTCCGGTCCCAACCAAAATTTGAAGGGAAGACTGGTGACAATCCGCGGAACCACATAACCACTTTCCACTTATGGTGTTCGTCCAACTCCCTGATAAACAATTCAATCAGCTTGAGATTATTTCAACGTACCCTAACTAGAAATGCAACTAAGTGGTACATATAACTGCTATGGGGCACCTTCACTTCTTTCAATGATTTGGCTACTATCTTTTTGAACCATTTTCAATTGCTTGTACGCTATGATGCTGGAACTAAGTTTTTGGCTAATTTTAACAAGATTAGGCAACCCACATTCCGGATCATATCCAAAAATGGAGGAGAGGGAAGAGGGTTATTGAAGTTGATATTCAACAAGAATTCGTTCTCGAATGGTTTCTTAAATCATTACAACTCGAGATCTCTAAGGATGTGTCACTCTCCGGTGTGTTCACCGAGGAGCAGGCTATTTTTAGGGCCCAACAATTAGATCTTATGTATTCTCAATCTTGGTTCCTTCAAAAAATTCTACCTGACACTCTTGGTTCCAAGGTCGATATAGGCAAGCTGAAGCTAAGTCCCCATGTTGACGGGCTACTTGGATAGACCGATGCTAACATGACTAACCTATTGATTCAATTGCAACAGTTGTCTTTACAAACTGCTTCTATGTGGGCTTTGTTGTCCATCACTACCCCTGCTCAACCTACGTTTATAAATTCCATCCAAACTTCTAACCCCAAAGGAAACCAACAATCCGATGCAAAGAAGAAAGGATGAGGTAGGAAAAAGAACAAGGATGGGAAGGGTAATGCAAACAAGCCCAAAAATGATGCCAGAGGGGGTAGAAAGGAGTCTAAGAAAAAAGTAAATTTTCCATGCAAGCTATGCAATGGAGATAATTTGACTCATCCCTATCCTAAGATCCAAGATGCTCAGTGCTTATTAGTTCAACAGGGGTCTTTTAGCTCCAAGGCTGTCCTCATTAACCCTTTTCCCCAAGGGCAACAAATTACTTTCTGGCGCGAACTTTAGTACTTGTACCCCTGCTGGGGGAGACCAGGAAGGGGACAATACATCAAATGTCTACATGATGAGTTTGCATATCAATTTCGCTATGCGATTGCATGATTATGGTGAATCAGAGTAATCTAAGGATAAATCTACTTCTGATGCTTCAGAGCCACTCCATATTGAGAGGCCCTCTGTTGAGTCTATACTTCAGATGCCGAAAGGATCCACAAAATTCTCGACCATTAACCCTAATGCTAGGCAAAACGAGAACTACTTGATTGTAAAATATATGGCTCAGATTCCTTGTGCTATGTCAACGTTAGAGGTACTCTAGTTGTGCCTCACTCAGAGAAGTGCATTAATCTTAGCAATCAGAGCAGTTGATCCAAAAAATTCTCTTGTGCTTACATTTGATATGCCAAATGTCAAAAAGAGACTCCCAAATCATATGGCTTTCTAGATAAAGTCTACATATCGAAAGACCAATATCATTCGAACTATTATCGATGAGGGAGATTCCACATGTGTGATGTCTGTATCATGTTGGAAGGCCATTGGATCGCCTCAAGTTTTTCCTTCACCTACTCTATTGATGACATTTTATGGACATTCTCATAGGCTACATGCGATTATTCTAGCCTTTCCCGTCTGTGTTTGGGGAAAGGTGGTAAATATTGAAGTAGAAATAATCGATGCGAATCTGGATTACAAACTTCTTTTAGGCAGGAATTGGGTTTATGAGATGGATGCCAATGTATCATCATTATTTCACATCCTATTCTTTCCTCATGAAGGGAGAATGGTAAAAGTTGATCACATGGGTTATTCTCTAGCTGACTCCCATGCATCTTCTGAGTTTACTATTCCATTAGTGGACAATCCCAATCAACCTATAGAGAATTTATGAGTTGGAATGTACTCTTCCTTAATGGGTAATTTTGATCTTCCCGCTCCTATAGCTAGAATTAATGCTATTTCATCCTCAAAGGGACCTTCTCGAAGGGAGTTGTTTCAAACTCATTATTTCTTGGACCCTTGGCCCTTACCCTCATTTACCACCACATTAGATGGAGGGACGATAGGTGGAATGGAATGTCCTATGTCTGCAACATAAATTTGTTATCATCCTATTGTTAACTCTGCAAACTCCAATCCTACTCCTTTCTCATCAGAGGAGCTAGATGAAGATGTTGCTTTGGCCTAGACCCTTGATTCAATTTCAGCTCAAGATTGTTTAGATATTGTCTTGCCATTTGAAGAAGCAATGATGGGTGTTTATAGACCATAGGATGATTTACATCATCATTTGTATTTCCTCCCTCATTTGCAAGAAATTGAGTCAAGTTTGTCCAGTCCTTCTACTAGTGATGTTCATGCCGTTTTAAACCCTTTGGCCCCAACACAGTTTTCTACCGAAGGTAACATGTCTGTTATCACACAAAATGTACTGGTGAACATCTCTAGGAATCCTAACACTATTGAAAATGTCTTCATTGGAGCTGATTGTTCCCCTAAAGAAATTCAAATTTATACTGATCTCTTCAAAGAGTTTCGTGATGTGTTCACTTGGTATTATGAGGAAATGCCTGGAATAGATCCATCTATAGTCCAGCGTGAGATCAAGACATACAAAAATTCTAAACCTATTCATCAAAAACTTTGACTGGTTAATCCTAGAAAAGTAGCAGCTATCAAAGCTAAAGTCGAGAAGCTGCTAAAGGTGGGTTTCATATACCCTGTTCCTTCAACTGAATGGGTCTCTAATCCAATCTCCATAGATAAAAAGAAAGGAACGATTTGAGTATGCATTGCATTTAGGGACCTAAATAAGGCTTGTCCAAAAGACAATTACCCCACGCCCTTTTATTGATGAATGTGTAGGTAATGAAATTTATTCATTCATGGATGGATTCTCTAGTTATAATCAAATTACTATTCATCCAGAATATCAGCATAAGACAACTTTTATTTTTCCCTGGGGTATGTTCGCATACAAAAAGATGCCTTTTGGCCTCAAAAATGTTGGAGCCACTTTTCAGCAGGCCATGTGTTATGATTTTCACTACATCAAGCATGTTATCGAAGCATAATTGGATGGCTTAGCCACTCATTCTCGAAAGAGATGGATCATCTAAACATCTTCGATTGATCTTTGAGAGGTGTCATTTTAATAAAATCTGGTTGAATCCGAATAAGTGTGTTTTCATGGTAACATCCAGTTGGTTGTTAGGATTCATCGTGTAAATAGAGGGGATTCATGTAAATCCCTTCAAGGTTGAGGAAATACTTCAGTTGCCCCCCCCCATCTTCCATACGTCAAATTCAAAGTGTCCAAGGAAAAGAAAATTTCTTGAGGATATTTATAGCCAATTATGCTGAGATCACAAAACGATTTATGCATTTGCTTAAGAAAGGGGTCCCTTTTTTATGGGATGATTTCACGCAACGATCTTTTGATGCTTTGAAAAAAGCATTAACATCTGCTCCATTATTGAGTCCACCTGATTATAGCATATATTTCCTCTTATATCTTGCTGCAGCAAAATCAACTATTAGTATGGTTTTGATTTAGGAAGATGATGCCTTATGTGAGCATGTAATCTACTATCTAAGCCGAGGCTTGGTATGTCCTGAACTGCACTATTATCCCATCGAGAAACTAGATTTGGCAGTTGTCCATGCTGTCCAGTGGCTTTGGCATTACATTTTGCTTCGAAAAATGTTTGTCTTAGCAGCCATCAATCCATTTCCGTTTGTTCTCATTAGGCAAGTGATAGGGGAAAATATAATAAATGGATTGTCATCTTGCAAGAATTCAACATCAAATTCATGTCGACTAAATATAAGAAATCTTTCGTATTTGCAGAGTTGATATCCGAGCTTCCTTGTGAGGAAGAAATTATTCATGAGGAAAATTTTCTTGATGAACATTTATTTTTTATTTCCTCACAGGATCCTTGGTATGGGGATATCGTTATATATCTCTAGACTTCAAAGTTTCCACCCACTTTTTCCAAGGATGAGAGTAGAAAGTTGCATCGCCTCGCTAAGAATTATGTCATTATAGGTGACATGTCGCATCGTCGTGGGATTGATTTGATCCTTAGCAATTGTTTAATCTTGGAAGAATTTGAGTCCGTGCTTAATGATTTCCACAGTGGAACTTGTGGCAGTCATCTATCTAGGCTTGATACAACTCACAAAATTCTGCGAGCAAGCTACTTTGGCCTTTGATATTCAAATATTGTATTGAGGTGGTCAAAAGATACCATCGTTGTTAGGTCTATACTTTGGAAAATGCGCACACATCTAGCTCCACTTTTCCCTGTTGTCACCGTCGGCCCTTTCACAAAGTGGATCATTGACTTTACTACTTGTAATCTGCCTTCGGTGGGAAATCACAAGTATATCATTATGGCCATAGAGTAATTTACGAAGTGGGCTAAGGCCATGCCTAGTTTTAAGAAATACAGTGAAACAATGGCCTTATTTCTCTTCAATCAAGTTATTTCCCAGTTTGGTATCCCTAAGGAGATTGTCATTGACCATGGAAGTAATTTCGAAAATCTACTAATGTCTGAATTGGCTCTCAAGTTGGGTTTCGGACAAGAGAATTCATCTCTATATTATCCTCAAGCCAATGGGTAGGTTGAAGCGGTGAACAAATCCCTTAAAATCATCCTGCAAAGGACGGTTGACAAAGCTAGATCCAATTGGCATATCATGTTGTATCCAACACTTTGGGCATAACAAACATCAATTAAGACTACCACTGGTTTTACTCCTTTTCAACTGGTATACTGGTTGGAATATTTTTTTCTTGTTGAATGTGAAATACCTTCCCTTAAACTAGCCATTGAACTTCTTCTAGATACTTCTAGTCTCAAAGAGCACCTCATTCATTTGGAGCATCTTGATGGGAAGCATCGAGATGCTGCCACAATAAACTGAGCTCATAAAAAGAGGGTAAAATCTCAATACGATAAAGTTGTCTGCCCTAGAATTTTTTTTGAAGGTGACCTTGTCTTGGCCTATGATCAAGACAAAGACGTCTTGGGGGCAGGAAACTTTAAGTCTATGTGGTACGGTCCCTTTATTGTCATGCAAGTTTTAAAAAAGGGAGCATATGAATTAATTGACTTTGAAGGAAACAAGTTGGTGGAGCCCAGAAATGGGCTCTACCTTAAGAAGTACATTGCTTAGGCTTCATCTGAGCACTAACTTGTTTGTCTATATTGTATGTTTGTACATATCTATCTATCAGTCTTAGTGATGTTGATATTTTTGATCTACTTTGGAAGGTATTGATGGACGATTTTTGGTATATCCTGCTAGTAGAATGCACTCTCTCTCCCCTTCGAGAAAGACCTGTAATGAAGTAAAGGTCTTTTATCTCAATCCTTAGTGGCATCCGATCAATCATGAATGCATCATCTTCTGCACTCCAGTAATGAATTAGCAACTCAAGCAATCAAGTATTTGCCTTCATGTTTGGCATTTTAAATAATTTTAACAAACCAAAACCTATCAAAGCATATAAGGCATTTTGATCTACCATCACTTGGTTATCAATGGCACTATTCTCCATTTCATGCTAGATAATTGTCATCCTACCCAAAAAAGATGTTTCAAATTGTTAAATTCATGTTTAAAATTTTTTACTCGCACACACGTGGGTTTCGTTTTTACACAGTCATGTGTAGGGCCCTCATATATGCATGCTACCTATATTCAACCTGTGTATACATAGAGTTGAAATTTTTAACATATTTTCCTTCAGTCAAAATTCTGTAAAAACATCTAAAAAGTATAAAAATGTATTAAAAGTATCATTATAGGGTTACCTGGAAATTTTGGAGAAATTTGAATGGTTGAACTTGATGGAGGAAGTTTGTTTGATTTGTTCTCGGCAACTCCTTTCTCAAAACACAAATGACAAAAATGTGAGTCCAAAAGTCCTTATATAGGTTGAAAAATGACAATTATTTTTTCAAAAGTTGATTTTTATCTTATGGATTTTTTGACCTTTTGGCTTGGAGTGTTAGGAATGGATTGCCTTTACAGGATATTTTGGAGACTTCTTTGAAAACTCACTTCGGTCCCATGACTAAAAACCTGTCATGGCAGGTAATGTCTTCTTACTGGCATATATTTTAGGGAACATCACTTTTTGATTAATTTTTCATACTAGCCTCCATACTACGATATTATTTTTGCCATAGGGTCGAACCCGTCATGTCCTGATTCACAAACCATTTTCACTTGTCGACTTTTAAAGTAATGACATGATGGTAGAGCCAACCTTTACATGGGCATATTAGTTAGATCCTTACTGATAATTATTTCCCATGCTGCTACATCGAGTAGGCTTGAGAGTCCTCTTTAGTCCCACCATGACTTGTGCATTGGAGACTCATTCTCGTCCTTCTTTGATATTTTCTAGCCTTATTCCCTAGAGGCTCCTTTGTGTTGAGTTGTACTCTTGCATTGCATATTGACTATTTTCACCTTTTGGCCTTGAGCCGACTTCACTTGGACTCGTGTTTAAGCCACTTTTTCGACCATGTCTTTTGCAAAATCAACCTTGCAATCACTTAGCCTCTGTAACTTGACACACCCTTTTATCCATGGAAAGAATGTTCCTTTGAGGGTCATTGACTAGTTTTGCCACCTTGCATTGAGCATAGGAATGTTCCCCTCTGAGGAACTAGAGCATTTGCTTTTTGAAACTCATTCTTTCCACTATACTATAGAATTATTTTATTCTTTTTCAGGCTTCATATAAATGAAAAAGACAAAAAATTTATATATCTAAAAAATATCGGGAATGGGACATTATTTCAATGATTGATGGCAGCGAGAGTTAGTTGTGTCACCCTTAAACAAAGCACTCAAAAAGTAAGTCTTTCCTCCACTGGGATGGGCTTTAGTTTGACTTAGGAGAGCCTTAACCTTGTTATTGAGTCAATACTCCTCTGATTGGTTATCTCTTCCAATCATATGGATATTTTGTTTATGCCTACTGCATGATGAAATTATACTAAGTTATCATATGTTGCCATGTAGTCACACTTGAGTTGTGCTTTTGATTAAGGGAAGTAAAGCTAAGTTGGCCTCTTTGTGGTTTCCCTTGACCTATTTTTCAGTCGACCATCCTTAGTTGTCAGTGTCTTGTTCAGTATCACATCATCTATATTGGTCCTTTGCTCGTGCTGGTTTGAGAAGGTCTCTATTTACTTCTTGCTAGAGGGTCTTGCTCTTATCAACTATGAAAAATTTCTCTGAGGGGAGATCTAGATATGCACCCTAGCCCTATTTTCATTATTGACAGGTCACCTTATGCTCAACATCGATCAGTATCATGGGTCTTTGACCGAGTAGTTTCCCTTATGTTCGACATGATCTTTCATTACTACACATTGGAATTCTTGTAGTGCCTTGGTTTCCATTTGACCCTAATGGTGGATTCCTCACCTCTGTGTTAGCTTTAATTATTGGTTGGTTTATAGGGTTTCTATCGTGCGCTAGGTACATCTTATTTATGCCTGAAACATGCTTTGATTGGGTTACTACATCTTTGTTCATCTTATTTCTTCCACATTATTTCCCTACAGGTTACACTCATGCTAGATTGATGAAGGATGCCTTAATGCCTTCCTTCATTTCTCTAGGAAAGAGATATAAAGTCCATTTGGAAGTACCTTAGGGATTGTAGTCATTAGTAGAAGATTCCTTCCTTATCGACAGTGGGAAAACATCATTGTCTCCTAATTGATAGATTCTTCCAAGTATTCAATGTTAGGTCCCTGTAATACTAGTGATTCCCCCATTACTATTGTTGGTGTATCCCTTATTATTATTGTTGTGCCCCTATTGTCCCCATATTGTTGTTATTATGCCCGATAGAATCCCTCTATTGTTATTTTTGTGGCTTTATATTATTATTGTTAGGTCATCTTGGTTATATTGTGTCCCCTTAGACTCCTATATATAGAAAGGAGGTTTTGTCATTTGTATCATCCAAGAATTGTTCATTTGTGTAATGTAAAGGAGGTTTCCCCCTCAAAGAGACTGAATTCTAAGGCATTCAACTATCATTTCTATCTTTTTGTGAGCTGGTTTCATAACATTTGGTATCAGAGCTTTGGATTCTAGGGTTTCGCTTCTCTAAATAGGTTATCATGGAATTTGTGCTATAACATTTTTCTGTGACGTTTCAGATGCTAAAAAAAACCCATTTGGGTTGAAATCGTTCTAAACTTAGGGATTGAATTTTAGAGATTTTTGTGCTATATTTGGAGAGATGATCTGAAGAAGTTGGCCTTTTTGCAGCCTCCTGAATTACATTCCAAACAGGTGACCTGGGGAAAATTTTCATAACTTTTGTTTTGAGCATCAGATTGAAATTTCGTAAGAAGTTGCAAAACGAGGAAGGACTGTAGTTTCCCTATTTATATTTTTCAGATACTAAGGTCAAAACAATGACACATGGAACTTCATACAATTTTCATCTTCTGAAAAGGTATATAACCTGGTCATATTGGGATATTATGCATAACTATTTCATGGAGAATCTAAATTCAATCATACTAGTGGCATTGGAAAGAGGACACAGAAGGCTACTGCAGGTCGCAATTTTAGAAGTGGAAGATCCAAAATTACATAGATACATCAAATGCAATATCGATCTCCTACAAAGTGAAAAAAAGTGTATAGATTTTTTAAATTTTTGCATAAGCTGGTTTGAAAAATTAGTTTAAAGGAATTCAAAGGAAATAGTGAAGAATTATTAGCATTAATTAATGCCTTGAAGAAAGAAAATGGAAACACGTAGTAAGCAACTTGAAAGCTCTAGCATGACTCATGAAGAAGAGGAAGAAATGCAACATGATATATCAATAAAGGTAAATGAATCCAAGATGAATGGCGTGGAAGCTAATATGAATGGCATTCAAGTTAAGATGAATGGCATGGAAGCTAAGATGGATGGCATGGAAGCTAAGATGAATGGCATGGACGATAAGATGGAAGAATTGAAGATAAATTTGAATAAGTTGCTACAAGAAATGGTCACTAATGGTGAAAGGGTAGTAAAGAAAACTCATGATGAGAACAAAAGAAATGTTAATCATGATTTCATAGAATCTAATGTTGGATTGAAGACCCAAAATATTCCAAAAATTGATATGAGGAAGTTTGATAGCAAGGATCCTCCAACATGGATACTACAGATGGAGAAATTTTTCGGTCTCCATAATGTGCAAAACACACAAAAGGTACGTATTGCAACTTTATATTTGGAACCAAATCAATTTGTATGGTATCGATGGCTTTGCTCTCGTAAACAAATTGTCACTTGCAAATTTTTTACGGAATAAATGACAACACATTATGAGGATACAAAAAGCAACACCTTTTTTAGCAAATTGATAAGTCTCAAACAAAAAGGTTCAATGATGGAGCACATTGAGGACTTCCAAAAATTTAACATAAGGGTAAAAGATATTCCAGAGGAGCATAGGATTGATTTACTCATAGGGACTTTAAAGGATAATATCCAACATGAGGTTCGCCTTTGGGAACCTGATTCATTGGAGAAGGCATTCAGGTTAGCAAGAAAAATGGAAAGCAAAACTATGGCAACGAGGAAGCTTGCCACTCACAACTATAAAGATGGAAGTGTTGTTGCCCCTATCCTTCCACAGCCTATAAGGTTGACACCACAACAATTGGAAGAAAAAAGAGAAAAAGGGATTTGTTACAGTTGTGACAAAAAATACACTAAAGGTCATAAGTGTGCTAAGAAGAAATTATTCTACATATATTGTGAAGAGGAGGAAGAAAAAGAACAAGAAATGTCAAAAGAAGAGGATATACTCCAGGAACAAACCCTAGATAAAGAAGAAATGAATTCAACCATATCTTGTAATGCATTGGTTGGAATTACCACTCCCCAAACTATCAAATAG
The DNA here is from genome assembly GCA_000404065.3 of Pinus taeda. Taxonomy (NCBI): domain Eukaryota; kingdom Viridiplantae; phylum Streptophyta; class Pinopsida; order Pinales; family Pinaceae; genus Pinus; species Pinus taeda. The sequence continues at coordinate 34,826 of APFE030943372.1, read as the reverse complement.
AAGGACATATCAAGAAGAAAAAGGTAACAGTGTTGATTGATTCAGGAAATACCCACAATTTTATTCATTGTAAGATAGAAAAAGAATTGAATTGCTTCCTATATCCAACACCAGAGTGTGAAGTGATCATTGTAAGTGGAGGAACCATAAATTGCTCTAGAAAGTGCCATAATATCAAGCTATCCATGGGAGAATGTGTATTGAATAGCCCAATGCTTTCCATTCCAATCGGAGGTGCTAATGTTGTACTAGGAGTACAATGGCTACAATCCTTGGGTACAATAACTTTTAATTTTCAAGAACTTTTTATGAAATTTTCTACAGAAGGAAAGGAAGTTGAATTAAGGGGTATTGCAAGGAAATTGGGAAAGATAACCATCTCTAACGCTATGACAAAGCTTCTAAAAAAGGACCAACAAGGCGTACTTGCAAAATTATGTTCACTAGATGTTTCCACATTGAAATCATCTATTTCTCCAGATCTCCAAAAAGTCTTGGACAATAATTCCAAGGTATTTGATACACCCAAAGGTTTCCCATCTATCCGTGATCATGATCATGCTATTCATTTGATTCCAAGAAGTGTTCCTCCAAACATCAGGCTGTACAGATATCCCTATGCCCAAAAGAGTGAAATTGAATGTATGGTTGCAAAAATGTTAGAGGATGGCATAATTCAACCTATTCAAAGTTCTTTCTCTTCTCCAGTAGTATTGGTGCACAAGAAGGATGGATCATGGGGCATGTGTTAGAATTATAGGGAGCTCAATAGGCTCACTATTAAAGATAAATTTCCCATTCCTATCATTGATGAATTATTTAATGAATTTCATGGGTCATTTTACTTCACCAAGTTGGATTTTCGTTTAGGATATCATCAAATTAGAATGAAGACTGAAGACATTCTGAAAATAGCATTTAGAACTCATGAGGGTAATTATGAATTTTTGGTCATGCATTTTGGCCTTACCAATACACCTTCTATGTTATGAAACCAGGTCACAAAAATATAGAAAAGATAATTGAATTCCTTAGAATTCAACCTCTTCGAGGGGGCAACCTCATTTACATTACATAAATGAACAATTCTTGGATGATACAAATGAAAAGATCTCCTTTCTATATATAGGAGTCTAAGGGGTCATAACATAATCAGAGCTGACATAACAATAATAACAATAGTGCGCTTCTATGGGGCACAATAGTAATAATATGGGAACTACATGGGTACATCAATATAATAAGTGGGTTGTACTAATAACAATAAGGGGTTACACTAGTAGTATAGGGGCCTAACATGCCCCTCTCCTTCAAAAAGTGTTGTCCTCAATGCTTGAGTAGTTCTTGATGCTTCTGTATAAAAATTTTGTCCTCCCATGTGGAATCTTCAGCGGGAAAGTTCTTCCACTTGATGAGATACTTTGAAATTGATCGATTTCATAGCTGTCGGGTTCTTGTTTCTGTGACTACTCCAGGTTCCAATATGATTTTTCCTTCTTTTCAGTTTCTGGCAATATTGTTTGAATTGGGATCTTTTGCAACTTTTGAATAAGTGGCCATACTTCTTCGTCCTTCTTCCATTCATCCCTTGCTTCGTTTATCCAATCTGGTTGGATAATAGAAATAGCACAAAACAATGCTTCCACATCCTCATCCTTTCTTGAGAGTGCATCTGCAACAAAATTTTGCTCATTTTCTATAGTTGAGTCAAAGTCATAACCAACATATTTTGTGACACATTTTTTTCTGTTCTTCTAAAGATAAAGTTGTTCTAAAAAGTATTTAAGACTATCATGATCCATTTTTACCTTGAAGAGTCTTCCCATTCGGTAAGGTTGCCATTTTTTAAGTGCATGTAGTATTGCCAACATTTACTTCTCATAAATAGCTTGCTTGAGATGTCGCAGTAAAAATACCCAATCACCTACATCAAAACATTTTTCACTACGATGTTGATCTACTTATTGTTTCGTTTGATTTTGCATCGAAGTGGTGTTATCCTTTAAAAGTTGGAGAACTTGTTGTTGATGCTCGATGTGATCTTTCACTGCTTGAACCTTTTTCTTCTTGATATGTGCTTCTATCTCTAGAGCTTGAGGAGTGGTAATTTCTTCCAATCCTTTACAAAATATGGTCGGATTCATTTCTTGATGCTCGATGTGATCTTTCACTTCTTGAACGTTTTTATTCTTGATATTTCCTTCTATCTTGATAGTTTGAGGAGTGGTAATTTCGACCAATGAATTACAAGATATGAGTGGATTCATTTCTTCTTTCTTGATGTGATATTTCACTTCTTGCACCTTTTTCTTCTTGATATGTCCCTCTATCTTGAGAGTTTCAGGAATGGTAATTCTTGCCAATGCTTTACAATATATGGTTTGATTAATTTCTTCTTTCTCTGGGGTGGGGTCCTGGCGTATATCTTCTTCTTTTGATGTTTCTTGATCCATTTCTTACTCCTCTTCATATTCTATGTAAAATAATTTCTTCTCAGCACACTTATGACCTTTAGTGCATTTGCTATCACAATTGTAACAAAGACCTTTTTCTCTTTTTTCTTCCAACTGTTGTGTGGTGTAACCCTTGTAGGTTGTGCAAGGCTAGGAGAAACAACACTTCCATCTTTATAGTTGTGAGGGGTATGCTTCCTGGTTTCCATAATTTTGCTTTCCACTATGTCACAAAGCCCTTTTACTCTTTCAAATTGTTGTGGTGTTGCTCTAAAGAAGGTGTTTCTCTTTGTATCCTCATAATGTGCTATCATTTCCTCTGTGAAAATTGACCACGTAACAAGTTGTTTACGAGAACAAAGCCCTTCATACCATAAAAGTTGATCTGGTTCTAAATATGAAGATGCAATACATACCTTTTGTAATAGTGGTACACCATGTAGTCAAAATATTGCTCCACTTGTAGTATCCGATTTACTGGATCCTTTCCATCAAACTTCCTCATATTGCCTTTCCTTGATTTCAGGAGCTCGATCTTGAAATGACCGTAACTCTGTACTTTTGGCTCTTCCAATTTTGAAATTCCGAACTACAGTAG
>APFE030943372.1:4676-27538 GCA_000404065.3 Pinus taeda | reverse complement strand
CCAAATGTTATGTAACCAGCTCAAGAAAAAGATAGAAAAGATAGTTGAACGCCTTAGAATTCAGCCTCTTCGAGGGGGCAACCTCCTTTACATTACATAAATGAACAATTATTGGATGATACAAATGAAAGATCTCCTTTCTATATATAAGAGTTTAAGGGGTCATAACATAATCAGAGCCGACATAACAATAATAACAATAGTGGGCTTCTATGGGGCACAATAGTAATAATATGGGCACTACATGGGTACATCAATATAATACGTGGGTTGTACTAATAACAATAAGGGGTTACACTAGTAGTATAGGTGCCTAACATTCTACATTTCAAGATTTGATGAATTCCATTTTCAAACCCTTCCTTAGAAAATTTGTGTTAGTATTTTTTGATAATATACTAATATACAATAAGTCTTGGAAGGATCATGTTGAACATGTTGATAGGGTGCTACAACTATTGGAGGAGAAACAATTATATCAAAAAATATCTAAATGTTTCTTTGGAGTACAAGAGGTGGAATATCTAGGTCATATTGTATCTCATGATGGTGTTAAGGTAGACCCTAGCAAACTTAAAGCCATTAAGGAATGGAAAATCCCTACATCCATAAAGAATTTACGAGGATTTCTTGGGTTGACAAGGTATTATGCAAGTTTTTTAAGAATTATGGGAGAATAGCAGCACCTCTAACAACATTATTGAAGAAATATGCATTTTCATGGACTCTAGAAGCGACAAAGGCCTTCAAACATCTTAAAGAGGCAATGTGCCAAGCACTAGTCGTAGCTACACCGGACTTCACAAAAACCTTTATTGTGGAATGTGATGCTTTAAGAAATGGAATTGTTGTTGTTTTAATGCAAGTTGAAAGACCCATTTCTTTCAAAAGTTGTCCAATCAAGGGAAAGTATTTACACAAAGCTATTTATGAGAAGGAAATGTTGGCAATACTACATGCACTTAAGAAATGGCGACCCTACCTAATGGGAAAACACTTCAGGGAAAAAACAGATCATGATAGCCTTAAATACTTTTTAGAAGAAATATTATCCTCTGAAGAACAACAAAAATGGGTCACAAAGATGTTGGGTTATGACTTTTAAATCATCTACAAAAAATGGAAGAAAAATTTTGTGGCAGATGCACTCTCGAGAAAGGATGAGGATGTGGAAGCATTGTTGTGCGCCATTTCTATTATGCAACTAGATTGGATAAACAAAGCAAGGGAGGAATGGAAGAATGACGAAGAAGTGTGGGCACTTATTCGAAATTTACAACAAGATTCTAGTACATATGATACATTTAGCTTGAAAAATGATTCGTTATGGTACAAAGATCGCTTATACCTCTGTAGGAATTCCCAACTCAAACAAAATATTCTTATGGAATTGCACACTTCTCCCTTAGGAGGGTACTCGAGATTTTTTAAAACTTACCACAGGGTTACGAAGGAATTTTTTTGGGATGACCTTAAATCAGATAGTGAAAAACTTGTGGCGGAATGTTTGGTTTGCCAACAAAATAAAGTTGAAACAATCAAGAACCTAGGTCTATTACAACCTTTATCCATTCCAAGCCAACATTGGGAGGAGGTTTCAATGGATTTTATCATAGGTTTACCGAAGTCTGAAGGAAAGAGTGTCATCATGGTGGTAGTTGAAAAACTTACCAAGTATGAACACTTTTGTGCATTATCACATCCATTTAAAGCCAGTACAGTTTCTACTGCATTTATGGAAACAATTCAAAAGCTACATGGCAACCCAAATATTATTGTAAGTGACAGAGATCCCATTTTCACTTGAAATTTTTGGACATAATTATTTTCTTGTCTTGGTACTTAGTTAGCTCATAGCTCATCTTATCATCCTCAATCTGATGGGAAAACTGAGATAGTAAACAAATGTTTGGAAGGATATCTTCATTGCTTTTGTATCTGATAAACATACACAATGGGTCAAATGGCTGCCTCTGGCTGAATGGTGGTATAACACTTCCTTCTATAGTGCAACAAAAATGACCCCATTTATGGAACTTTATGGATATTAGCCACCATTGATCTGGTGAGATCCAGTATTGCAGCAATGATGCTGCAACTCCTGGGACTCCCTTCTTTACTTTTATCAACCTGGTTGTTCATAAAAGACTTGGAAGCGACGGTGATATATGCACAAGTACTAGCTCTTGCGCAGGCTGTCACTTGATCAGCTAGCACAAGTCTGCTAGGAGCTTAAGCCAACTTCTATGAGCCCTTAGAAGAAGATTTTAACTATGATGGATGAAAGCTAACTCAAAAGAGGCTAGTCTACTTGCAGAAAGAAACTGAAAGTTGAAAGGAAATGCAAACCATAGCAAACCCTAGTTTTACTTACTAACCCTACTAGTGCAAGAAAAGAGATGAAAGATGTGGAAATGGATGCCATTGACTCTTGGAAAGGAAAAATGCAGGTGACTAAGCTACATCTTAGGGAGAATATGAGAAAAAACATATTTTTGTATTTTTGAGTCATTTTGCAAGAATTATTATGCATGTGCTTTAACTATTTTTGACTGTGTAGAGGTTTATTGGTGAAAGGAAATGGAATGGGTGCTTGCAAGAGTTTGGAAAGGTGAGAAGAGGGCCTAAGGGGTCCCTAGTGCCCTTCCAGAGAGTGCCACAGTGATCATATCTCGAAAAACTACTCACGTGAACTTCTACAGGAAGTCTGCAGGGGTTCTACAAGATGTTCTACAGGAAGTTCTACAGGAAGAGACGAAAGAGGATTTTAGAGGGTTGATGGTGGAAAAATGGTGGGAAAGTGGAAATGAAGGATGGGTGAGGATGTGAAGGGGTCTAAGACCTGGTTAATGAAGCTAAGGAGTGATGAAGGTGGTTGGATTTGTTCAAGGATGGAGGGAGAAATGTTGCACAAGAATGTAGAAATTAGGGCAAATTGGAAAAGTGTGGCAGATGAAGGGAAGGAATCTTGGATTAGGGGTTGGAATAGGTTGTATGATGAAGGATAGCTAGGGATTTACTACAGGTGCTCTACACACTATTTTCCAAAACTAATCGAATAAAGACTAGAAAAACCAAACATCTATTTATTTTGACCTAATTTGACCTAAAAACCATAAACATGATGAACATAAGTTTATAGACAGGAAATCATGCAAGATAACTATGGAAACTAAGTAATAACAGATCTAAACATGCAAGTACAATTGGTAGTAACTTTTCCAACTAAAAATATAACACTAGCAATTGCATTGAAAGGCAAAAACAGTGTTTTTGTGGCAACAAGTATGCCTTGGCCTTAGCTCATGGTGCCAAGGAGGGAGGATGAGATCAAGGATTTTTTGATGGCCTTTTTGCAGATCTTTTCTGTTACCAAACTGTCAAATCAACCTGAAGCATGAAACGCTATTTTAATCATCAAAAATAATCTAAGTAACAAAGCAAGATCTTAACCTAAATAATAGAAATTATTCTATGAATGCAAGGAAAACACATAAAAATACACAAAGGAGGTACTGGAACTTGGGTTGGGCCCAACCCCAAGAGCTACAGCCTCCTAAGAAATCTCAGAGTTGGTTCAAAGTGAAACTTATCCCCATTACTCAAAAAATAATCATGTCACAAAACTGTTTATAGCAAGAGCTCGAAAATGAGTTAAAATGCAGAGCTGGACTAAAGTGCGAAAAAAATTGTTCAATGGCTAAACTACCAAGGCTTGAATCCTTCCTAATTATGCACCATGAGGACTTCCAACAACCCTCCTTAACTTTAGGAGCTTGGCTGCTCAAAATTGCAGTTAATCATCCACTTCACAAAATCTGCTCGGCTACCCCTTAAAATCATCTTTGGTGGGTTGTTGAACTCCGAGCTGATGGTGGAGAACTTAAGGAAGGGGTCATTTAGTGTAGGAGACACCCTTTCTACAAATCCTCAGCCTTGTTTCTTCGTATTTGGCTATCAACTTGCTCATAAATTCTTGACTTTGGTCCAAAGGATGTCCAAAAATCTGCAATAAGCACGTATTAGTGTTTGTGGTCAAGTGACTATTCTCATTCATTCAATCAGCATAAATATATTCAAAAACATGCATAAAACTATGAAGAATGGTGGATTAGTCGAGAATAATAGGCAGAATCATCCCAATAAGTTACCCATTTTTGGGGCTCATCATCACCCCCCTATTGAATGTGTTGCTCATCCTCTGAGAAACTAATCCAGCTCATCATCTATGATTGCTTTGACTGCCTCTCTGACATCCCAGGCTTCCGAGGTGATGTCCTCTTCTCGGTCATGAGATCATGATTTTCTCTCTACTTCCTCCCATTACCTGTGTTCTTCTTCTTCTTTGACCCCTTCCAGTAGTCCCGAAAGCAATGGAGGACTGAACTTTAGGCCAATCCAGTTTGCCTTTAGATTTTGTATTGACTATGTGTAAAGTGGTACTCTAGCCAAAGCCTCCCACATCCTTGTTGGGGAGTGGTACTCTCTTATTTTTAGACTATGGGACAATGTGTTCCATCTCCTTGTGCAAGCATGAATGCAGTTATCTCCAAACAGTCTTTCCATGTTCTCAAAGTGAGCAATGGATTGAGCTTGCCTTTCAATGTAGTCTGGGAGAACCTAAGGGTTATTAGCCAGGTGCTAATGGGCATACACTAAAGTTGAGGGATCTTCTAGTTCTACTCTGATCATGAGTGGCTCACTTAGCTCCCTGTCCATAACTTTCTGAATTTCTACTGCCCTCTTTTCCTCATGATTTAACCAAGAGGCCATATCCATTAGTTGCACATCTCCCAATGCAACATTGGGGTCCCATAGATTCACGTTTGGAAGTGCCAAGTTGTGTAAATAGAATTCTACTAACTTGGCCTTATCTTCAGCTGAACTACTGTCACACAAATACATGAACTAATTGTAATTCTGGAATGGAATGGTGGCCCTTTGGGCCAATGTGTTAATTTGAAATTGTAGCCATTGATATTTAAGATATAATGCATATGACTTAGTAGGTTTCCTACATTGTAAGGATTTTACCGCCCAGCTAGCCAGCCATGCATGCCATTTGGGCTTCTTTCTCTTGCACTTGTTGTTTTACAACCTGTATTTCTTCTACTACTTGTCACTTCTTTTCCTATAGCAGTTTTGTTAGCATCTCAACATCAGCTTGCAACTTTTCCTCTTTCTGTTGTTCCTTAGTTGTTTCTTTGTCTGCTAGAGGTCCTTCTTGCTACTCCTGCTCTCCGAAAATGGACGACCTATCTTCCTTATGACCTTCCTATAACTGCAACTGCTTTTTCAACAAATCATTCTCTTATTTGGCTCTTTTACTGATTTCTATGTGCCTCACCATGACCAACTCTTTTCTTGATTCTTTTAGATGTTCTTCCAGGTGGCCTATGTCTGTAACACCCTTAGACTTAGCAATCCTCATCCAAGTGTGAGTCCTAACCCCTTCTTGTTCCAATGCAAAGAGAAGTGGTACAACAAAACTGTGGGATGATCTTCCCACCTTCTAAAAGGTTGTAATATGAGCCCAAGTTAGGCTGAGGGCTTGGCTCCAATATCTCCTCAATATTTTCTTCTTCGTGTGATTGTTTGGCTGCCTTCTCCTCCAATTTCTCAGTCTCTTTTAACTTAGCTAGAGTTTCCTGTAGAGATGTTTTAGCTTCCTATAGAGCTACCTTTGAGTCCATCATCCTAATTTTCTCTCTCCAGGTGGAGGTTTTTGGGCTTCCTCTTTCATAGGTGATAGATATCTTTGAAGGAGACTCTTCTTTCGGTTTAGTGGTTGTGTCCTAAATGACAATAAGTTCCTTTGATTGTGGCTGGGGTTTGCCCACTTTGATCCTTGTGCTTATCCTGGCTTTAAAGTACATGGAGGATTGCCTCTTTCCTTTTCCCTTTTGTTTTGTAGGTGTGCTTAATGCAGCAAGCATAGCAGCTGCCTCCCTTGCCAACGTCTCAGGGGATTTCTCTTCATGATGTTCTTTTTCTTCGCTTCCTGTATAAATCTCTGTGTCCACTATTTCTATCTGTATGACTGATATCTTAGGGTTTTCCTTTCCCTTTTCCTTGTGGGTGCCTTCTTGGCTGTGGCAACCTTTATTTGGGCTTTCTCAGCCTTTTCCTTTCTACTCTGTATCCTCTTTTCCCTTGCTATTTTTTCTATTATTTCTTCCTCTATTTTAGGCTCAGCAATCTTGTCAGATTCTTTCTGTTCTTTCTGTGTTTTTTCCTCTACTTGAATTTCCTGTGCTCCCTCATCATTTTTCTTCTCAATATCTTTAGTTTGCTCCCCTGCCTCACTGCTGGATGGGGTGATGTTTTCAGCCAAAGTTCTAATGTTAACATCCCTGGACATGTTTCTGAATATTTCCCAAGATATGGGGACAATATAGGTGTGTAAAGCATCTTCCACCAATATTTTGATGAGCCCATGTTGGGCCAACTGATATGGGATCCCTTCATTTAGCTTTGTACCACATTCAATTAAGGACTGAAGAAGGAAATATGGGATGCTCAGTTTCTTGGCTAGAGGCAAATCAATCCCATGCCTTAATTCATGTAACAACCTGAAATGATATCCATTGATGATGCTAAACATCCTTTCACATGTAATATACTTCATAATTTGATAACTAAATTCACTCCAGAGAGGAGGCAAACTTGTCCTTTTAACTCTGTTTTTGTCTTCTACAGAATGCTCCTCAGGTAGAATTTTTTTTTTCTCGGCAACTTGGCCCAATGATCTATCCTCCTTGCTCCAAGGGAGCCACAATGGTAGACCAGTAATTCTACTGATGAGCTCAGGGGTAAGTTCTAGGGTCAAACCCCTAAAACTAACTATGGCATTTGTCTTTTAATGTGGTCTCAGGGACATTAAAAACTCTTCTGCTATCTCCTCATCATAACCATGAATTTTGTCAAAGAAGGATATCCAATTTGCTTGGGTGAAAAGGTTCACCACCTCATGGTGCTCGTACAGCTTGCTAGAGTCTGAGGGCTCTTTCCTTATGAATCCTCATGGCATGGTGTTGAGTGCTCTCTTTATGTTTTCCCAAAAAAGAAAATGCTCAGGAGAACAAACAGTGAATCACTGAAACAGAGGATAGTTGAATTCGGTGTGTTCCTTACAATATCAAATAACAACAATTCCCTTGCTTTAAGACTGTTGTCACCCAAAATTCAACTGTCTATTTATGAAAAGAAGAATTTTGTTTTTACAAAACAAAGCATAAGGACACAGGTTCTCTTCTCAGCACATAGATAGATATGTAAATTCAGTTTTTTCACACACACAGGTTGGCCTCTACAGCTACATGTATCTTCCTTACAGCAGAAATTAAAAATGATGAGGATATTTCAAAATGCAGAGGAAGAACTAGGTAAATTCAGTGAAATATGCAGGTAAACTTTCACGTTTTTTTTTTCTCAATGCACAGGTATACTTTTACTCTCGTTTTTCAAACTGATGTCGTTCAATTAGCCACCTTGCACAAACAAATCATGCACATAGAAGTTTTCTCGAGCCTACCTCATTTGGAGCTTGAAATTTGAAGAAAATTCCAGGTTTTCCTTCTGCAGAGCTGTTCTTTGCCTTTCCTGTAGAACCCTTCCTGTAGAAGGATCCGGTTCCTGTAGAATGAAACTATGCTTCTGATAGAGCCCGATAGGCAAGATATTTTCGAAAACAGGTAGAAAAAATGGTGGAGGATGACTCGTTAACTATTCTGGAAGCGGTAGATATGTACTCTAGTCGAGAACGTTGTGAGTGCAGAATGAATAGAGGGTGGTGCATGTTTCGACTGAGCATCTTTTAACTACAACGTGATTCGTGGTGAGGGGATGAGGTGGTCGGACTGGACCGTTGATCCAATGTCACAACCATAATTTTTCTACATGTTTCTGACCACCATCAACTCCTTTCTCCTGTTATCCACTGTCACCACTGCCAGTCCCGACTATTTCTCCATGAATGGACACTCCACATGTGCTGGCTGCACATCTAATCAACACTTTTGAATGTAACGGGGCTCGTTTGGATTCCACGAGGATATGTAACTAGCCGAGGGTGGCCAATTGACTGGCCACCGATTCCACTCAATCCGAACCATTCCCATAGTCATGTAGCTTTAAAATATGATTTATGCAATTGTAGAACGAGTTTAGGCACTTACCTGCGTGGTCGCGCCTGTGTTATACAGATTTCGGATTTTGGAACCCATTCCTTCATTTGCTGTTGTTTCATGCACACTGCATGCTTTGCCTCAGCTATTGCTGATGTTCATACTTTCAAGTAGAGCTCCATGCATGTCTCTTCTGCCATACTTTGTTGTCCCTATCTCTGGAGTATGTCTTTCAAAGGGATGAGCTGCTACAAGATTCCTGTAGGATGTCCTGTCGCTGCTTCTCCTCCTAAAATGAAAGCTAGAATGAGCAGGGCTATCCTACTGATGAGGGTCTTGGCTGATGAGGAGTCTAGATGGAGGGTAACACATATGGTGAGTTAAAACTACTACTTGATTTGTCATTAAAAGTTTTTTCTGGAAGTATGAAGAAAACAGGATTTATGTGTGTGGCTGTGCAGGACATAAAAAATGAGTGCAATGGAGGTGTATAGAGATGGAAAAAGGGTGACATGGCGATGGATGGAAACACAAGTGTTTATAGGCCTCATAGACAGATTCCCAACCTTCGGGTCCTCTTCTGAGATCGATTTTGGCTTGTCTGTAGGCTCTATAAGATGTTCCTGTAGAAGACATAGAACTTCCTGTAGAAGGTGAAATCTTAGCCCGAATGAGACCAAATCTTAGGAAATGGTAGTGGTCGTGGAGGAATGGATTGTGAGGGATGCTTGGAGCCTGGTGCTGACCTCTGTCTTTGTCTTGTGCGATCCTCCTAACCTGCAATGTCCTTCCTGCAACCTACAATTTATTCAACAGAAATTAGGTTTTTTTTTTTCTTCTTTTTTTTTAGTTTAAGACAATTGGGGTGCCTCCAGGAGGTTTTCACCCTCATTGTCTAGCCTGGGCACCTCCAAGAGGTTTTCACCCAAGGATATTTTATTCTCTTTTTTTTTTCTGTTTTATTTATTTATTTATTTTTTATTTTGTTCAAGGTGTGGGTGGAGTGGAGACAGGGGCCTGCTCCACTACCAACATTGATTTATCTAGAGTTTCAATGAACTCTTGCTTAGAAAGGGGCTTCCTGTAGATTATCAATCGATGCCTATTGACGAGCATAGGGATGACTTCTTCATCAATGGTCCTGATAAGGACTGAACCATTATCGTTGCATTTCTCCACTGTATATGGTCCCAACCATCTTGCCCTCAGCTTTCCTTTGAAATCCTTGTATCTTGAATCATATAACAGTGCCCAATCTCCTCACTGAAATTGCTTTTCTTTAAGGTACCGGTCATGCCATATATTTCTTTGATGTTGGACCACCTCTGAGTGGAGAAGGGCCTGCATTCTCTGTTCATCTAGTCCATTAAGTTGAAGTAATATTTCCTATTGTGCATGGCTGAGATCTAGGTCCGGCTGAGATCTAGCTACCAACCTCAATGTGTTATATTCAAATTCTATGGACAACAAAGCCTTCTTCCCATAGACCAGCTCATAAGGTGTGAAACCTGTTGTAGTTTTCCAAGTAGTGTTGTAGGCCCTGGTGGCCTCAACCAAGAAATCTACCCAATATTTTTTGCTGATGCTCACCACTTTAGTCAAAATCTCTTCCAAAGCTCTATTAGTGACTTCCACCTATCCATTTGCTTGTGGATGATAAGGGGTGGAAGTTATGTGCTTAATCTTGTGATGAGCAAGTAGGTCTTCAATCATGTTAGAGGTAAACTGACTTCCTTGATCTGTGACTAATTCTCTTGGGTAGCCAAACTTGTAGAAGGTATTTTCCCTCAAAAACTTAGCCACTTTTTCTTTTATTGCTGCCTTGATTGCCTTTGTTTCTGCCCACTTTGTCAGGTAGTCCATGCACACAATGATGTAAGACTTTTATTTTGAAGGAGGGTTGATAGGACCCACAAAGTCCATGCCTCACTTCTAAAATGGCTCGAAAGTCACTTGAGGTTGGAGGGGAATTTCATCCCTTGGAGTCGATTTCCGCATCCTTTGACATCGATCACATTGTCTGATGTATCTCCTGACATCTTGATGAAGAGTGGGCCAATAGTAGCCTGCCTATAGAATTTTGAAAGCGGTTCTTTTTGCTGCAAAGTGGCCTCCATAGGGCCCATCATGACAGGTTAGGAGGATGTCAAAGACTTCTGCCTCCCTAACACAACACCTCAAAATCTGATATGGATCAAATTTAAATAGGTTGCCCCCAATCCAAGTGAATGGGGTGCTTTTCCTCACGATATTGCTCCTTTCTTTTGAGGATAGGTGTGGCGGGAACTGTACTGAAACCAAGTAATTTTCTATATCAGCAAACCATGTAGAGAGTAATGAAATAGAAAACAGGTGTTCAGTTGGCATTTGATCATCCACCATCCCTTCTTCACCTGTAGGCAAATCTAGTCTAGACAGAAAATCAGCAACAACATTTTCCTTACCTGGCTTATCAACAATGGTCAAATCAAATTGCTGTAATAAAAGTAACCATCTGATGATATGAACATTCACATCAGGTTTATTTATCAAGTACCTAATCGCAACATGATCAATGTGTACAAATGTTTAATAACCAGTGATGTAGTGTCTGAACTTGTTTAGGGAATGGACTACAGCTAGGAGCTCTTTCTCGGTTACAGTAAAGTTTAACTCTACCTTGGACAAGTTTTTACTGACAAAATATATGGCATACGGTAGCTGCTCTTCAACTTGTCCTAAGGTTGCTCCTATGGCTTTGTTCGAGGCATCTGTGTGAATGTGGAAAGTTAGGGCCCAGTTTGGACCTCTCAAGATTGGGGAAGTTACCAACTTACCTTTCAACGCATCCAGAGCCTCTTGACAGTTGTCAGTCCATATAAACTCAACATCTTTCCCCAAAAGACCAAACAATGGAGAGGCTAGCTTACTGAAATCTTTAATGAATCTTCTATAATATCCTACTAAGCCTAGAAAACTCCGAACATCTCTTACCTTTTGAGGAGGTGGAACCCTTTGGATGATAGCAATCTTGTCGGGATCCACTTGTAATCCTCGCTGAGAAATTGTATGACCTAGCATGGTCCCTTCAGTCATCAGGAGTTCACATATTTCAGGACTAAGGGACAGGTTCATTTCAATACACTTGGTTAAAAATTTTCCTAGGTTAGTCAATGCTTCTTGGAAGTTGAACCCATAAGGAGTAAAGTCATCCATATAGATTTCCACCGAATCATGAACCAGCTTAGCAAATATGCTCAGTACTACTCTCTGGAAAGTGGTGGGGGTGTTGCATAACCTAAAGGGAAGGACCCGGTAGGCAAAGGTACCCCATGGGCAAGTGAAAGTGGTCTTATCTTGGTCTTCCAGGCTGATTTGGATTTGATTATACCTGCTAAACCCATCTAGGAAGGAAAATAACTTCTTCCCTGCCATTCCATCTAACACTTGATCTATGAAAGGCAAAGGGAAATGGTCCTTCTTAGTGGCTTTGTTAAGTTCTCAATAATTGACACAGATTCTCCACTTCCCATTTTTCTTGGGCACAAGCACTAGAGGAGAAACCTACTCGCTGTCAGAGATGGGGTAGATGAATCCTGCATCCAGCAACTTTTGCAGTTCTTCTTTGACAATGTCCTTAAGGCCTGGACTCATTCTCCTCTGAGGTTTCCTGACTAGTTTACAATCCTCTTTAATGTAAATGTGATGGGTACAGACTGAAGGGTGGAATCCTTTCATCTCCTTATAGCTCCAAGAAAAAGCATCCAAATGGCGGTTCAATAAGCTACACAGTTCCTTCTCCTGAGAGGGGGATAGGGATGAGTTGATCTTCAAGGTTCTTTTAGGGCCAAATTCCACATAGGTTGGATCAGCCACATAGAGATCCACCAAAGCACTGGCTTGGGTGTCTTCTACCAACTCTTCTAATGGCAGCACACTGGGAGGTGGATTCTGAATCAAATTCTCAATAATGTCATCCTTAGTTTGAGGACCTCCCCTAGTGGTTTCCACTGTGCACAATGGTGCAGAGCAGACTTCATCCTCATATTCCTCCTCCAACCAGAGAGGTAAGTCATGTTCTAGCAGAGGTTGGGCAGGAGGATATAGGACTAGTTGTTTGGACATAGGCCCATTCTTGATGGTAATGCTCTCAGCTCGATAATTGATGTACGCATCTGCAGTAGCTAACCAAGGCATTCGCAAAATGAGGGGGTATCCAGTGAGTTTTTCCTTTGGTTGAAGGACCAAGAAGTCCACAGGGTACTCCCAAGAATCAACGAAGACCATGACATCTTCTACAATCCCTTCAGGGGTCACGTTGAAGTGGTCTGCTAACTGCAGTACTGTCGAGGTCTTTCGTAGGGAACTCTGAAGGTTTAGTTTGAGCATAGTGTCCCTAGTCATCACATTAATGGCAGCCCCTAGATCAATCAGGGTGTGGGGGATTATGGTGCCATTGATGTGGACATCAACTACAAGACTCCCAGGGTCTAGACTATTTGTCCCAACATTAGGTCAGATAGTTGTCCTATGACATTGATAGTTGGGGCATCTCTCTTGCGCCTGCCTAGGTGCCTGAAACACTTCTCCTTGATCAATTTGTTGTAGATTGGTACATCTTTTATGGCCTGGAGAAGTGGTATTTTCACACATAACTATTTAATCTCACCCAAAAGTTCAGTCTCTTCTGGGTTTGGTTATGTGGTTCTAGTTAGTCTCTCAAGAAAGGGTGGAATGGGTTTAGGTTCACATTCCTATTTCTCTTCTTCATCCTCTTTAGGAGGAGGTTGTCTATCTTGGAGGACCTTCCCAGATCATAGGTTGATCTCCTGAATCTCCACAGCATAGGTAGGGCATGTTGTCTCTCCAGTATATACCTGTTGGGCCCGTCTGTTATTGGGGTTCGGGTTTATTTGAGTAGGCATCTGGGGTTGTCTCGGAGGAACAAGAGGTAATGGTTATGGTTGTGTAGGTGGTGGAGGCAAAATAGTGGGAGGAGAGTTGTATTGGGGCCTCCACCCCTATTGAGGTGCATTCCACTGAGGTTGCGGCTGAACATGAGAATGAAATGAATGAGCAGCAGGTTGAGTATGGTATTGAGATGGATATGACCAAGGAGGGCGTTTAGACCAAGAAGGATGAGCAGGGGGACCCCAAGAAGGTATGTGAGTGGATAGGTTGGGGTTGTAATAAGTTTGGGATGTCCCTTGCATCCCCTGTTGGTAAGGTCTGGATCCATGTGGCCTCCTTTGGTTTAGGAAGTAGAGTGGTTTAGTGGCTCCTTCAGCCCCTTGGTACATAGCTTTAAGTCCGACCAAGGTTGGGCACTGGTCTGTAGGGTGGTATGCCTCACAAATGAAACATATCTCTACTGAGTGCAATGGACACTCGTTCTGAGGATGCTTCCTTGTACATCTGGGATAAAAGATGGCCAAATCCCTCTCAGCTTCCTCTTTCTTCTTTTGGATTCGAAAAGTATCCAATTGCATGGAAATGGTCTATCTCATCTCACTTTTAAGGTCTTCCATCTGATTTGCAAACTCATGTTTGGAGAAGTTGGCATTGGCTGAAATTTGACTCCCCCTACCTCTTTTTCGAGCTGCCCTAGAATGGTTTCTAAACATAGTCTTTATGTCATCACAAGGTAGCTGGTAGATGTCTCCTCCAGCTAGCAAATGGAGGGTATGTAGAAGGTCTTCAAGGGTTCCTCGGAGTAGAACCATCTTCAGAGATTTGGGGTCAAGTGTGCACCTGACCCTTTTATAACTGAGTTGGAACCTTTCTTCATAGTCTTCTAAAGATTCACCACTTCCCATTGTCATCTGAAATATTTCTCCCTTCGTTTCCTTTAACCTACAGTAATCCCGGTATTTGTTGTTAAAATCTTGCTACATCTGAGCCCAAGTTGTGATACTGTTTCCAGGTAACCCCATGAACCAGCGTAGTGTTGCATCCTTGAGGGTAGAGGGAAAGAGTTTCAACTTTTTCTCATCTTCTGCATAGTCATAGGTTCGACAAAGGGCAACAAAATCAAACAAGAAGGTATCAGAGTCTTCCGTGGTCAATCCATAGAAGTGAGGTAACGCTGAGGGACTTATGTTTTTCATTTTTGTGTCCATATTGGTCTCTCAGATGGGAAATGCACCTTCTATTCTCTCCTCATCTCCTATACCATTCTGTGTTCATCCATGGCCTTAGGAGGAATGTTTTCTTGCTCTTCTTTTCTTAAAGGATCTTCATGTATCTCTGGAGGTTCACTGCCACTGAAGAAGAGAGAAGGGTGACTCAGTGATGTGGTGGGGGTGTTGGGTAAGAATTTTCCTGAATTGTCTCTGTTTCTACGAGGCATGAAATGAAATATTTTTGGTTGATTTTTGTGTTTTTCTCTGCTTGTACCTACGAAACTGAAATTGATTGAACAACAAATTGCAACCAACTAAAGTAAATTTTGCTGGAATGAAAATTGCAGAATTGAAATGAAAGTCGGAAATGACTAATCTACGCTTGCAAGAATTGAAAATTACATAAATGAAATGCTAAGCTACACTTGCAGAATTGAAATTTCAAAATTGAAAGGCTAATCTATGCTTGCAGAATTGAAATGCTAGTCTAGGAAAGCAGGAAATTTCTAATCTACTTTTGCGGAAATGACATTGCAGAATGGAAATGAAACAACTACTCTACTCTTGCTGAAACAAACTACTTAGTAGAAGGTTGCAGTAGAAAATAGAAGAAAAGCAACAATCACAAATACTCTGATGATTCCCTAGAAATGGCTCCAAAAATATGGTGATCTCCAGTATTGTAGCAATTATGCTGCAACTCCTGCGACTCCCCTCTTTACTTTTATCAACCTGGTTGTTCGTAACAAAATTGGGAGCGATAGTGCTATATGCACAAGCACTAGCTCTTGCAGTAAGCTGTCACTTGATCAGCTGGCACAAGTCTACTAGGAGCTTAAGCCAACTTCTATGAGCTCTTGGAAGAATATTTTAACTGTGATGGATGAAAGCTAACTCAAAAGAGGCTAGTCTATTTGCAGAAAGAAACTGAAAGCTGAAAGGAAATGTAAACCCTAGGAAACCCTAGTTTTACCAACTAAACCTACTGGTGCGAGAAAAGAGATGAAAGTTGTGGAAATGGATGCCATTGACTCTTGTAAAGGTAAAATGCAGGTGACTAAGCTACTTCTGAAGGAGAATATGAAAAAACATATTTTTGTATTTTTGAGTCATTTTGCAGAATTATTATGCATGTGCTTTAACTATTTTTGACTATGCAGAGGTTTATTGGCGAAAGGAAATGGAGTGGGAACTTGTAGGAGGTTGGGAAGGTGAAAATAGGACCTAAGGGGTTCCTAACACCCTTCCAGAGAGTTTCACAGTGATCAGATTTCGAAAAACTACTCACGTGAACTTCTACATGAAGTCTACTAGGGTTCTACAGGAAGAGCCGAAAGAGAATTTTAGAGGGTTGATGGTGGAAAAATGGTGGGAAAGTGGAAATGGAGGATGGTTGAGGATGTGAAGGGGTCTAAGACCTGGTGAATGAAGCTAAGGAGTTATGAAGGTGGTTGGATTTGTTCAAGGATGGAGTAAGCAATGCTACACAACAATGTAGAAATTAGGGCAAATTGGAAAAGTGTGGCAAATGAAGAGAAGGAATCTTGGATTAGGGGTTGGAGCAGGTTGTATGATGGAGGAAATATAGGTAGGGATGTACTACGGGTTATCTGCACACTATTTTCCAAAATTGATCGAATAAAGACTAGAAAAACCAAAGATCTATCTATTTTGACCTAATCTGACCTAAAAGCTAGAAACATGATGAATAGAAGTTTATAGATAGGAAATCATGCAAGATAACTATGGAAACTAAGCAATAATAGATCTAAACATTCAAGTACAACTGGTAGCAACTTTTCCAACTAAAAATCTAATACTAGCAATTGCATTGAAAGGCAAAAACAATGTTTTTGTGGCAGCAAGTATGCCTTAGTCTCAGCTCATGGTCCCAAGGAGGGAGAGATGAGATCAAGGATTGCTTCATGGCATTTTTGTAGATCTTTTCTATTACCAAATTGTCAAATCAACCTGAAGCATGAAAAGCTATTTTAATCATCAAAAACAACCTAAGTAACAAAGCAATATCTTAACCTAAATAACATAAATTATTCTATGAATGCAGGGAAAACACATAAAAGTACACAAAGGACGTAGTAGCACTTGGGTTGGGCCCAACCCAAGAGCTACAGCCTCCTAAGAAAGCTCAGAGCTGGTGCAAAGTGAAATTTATCTCCATTACTCAAAAAATAATCATGTCACAAAACTGTTTACAACAAGAGCTCAAAAATGAGCTGAAATGCAGAGCTGCACTAAAGTGTGAAAAGAAACTATTTAATGGCTAAACTACCAAGGTTTGAAGCCTTCCTAATTATGCACCACGAGGACTCCCAACAACCCTCCTTAACTTTAGGAGCTTGGCTGCTCAAAACTGCAGTTAATCAGCCACTTCACAAAATCTGCTCAGTTTCCCCTTGAAATCATCTTTGGTGGGCTATTGAACTGTGAGTTGATGGTGGAGAACTCAAGGAAGGGGTCATTTATTGTAGGAGACACCCTTCCTACAAATTCTCAGCCTTGTTCCTTCATATTTGGCTATCAACTTGCTCATAAATGCTTGACCTTGGTCCAGAAGATGTCCAAAAATCTGTAATAAGCACGTATTAGCCTTTGTGGTCAAGTGATTATTCTCATTCATTCAATTAACATAAATATATTAAAAATCATGCATAAAACTATGAAGAATGGTGGATTAATCGAGAATAATAGGTAGAATGAGCCCAATAAGTTACCCATTTTTGGGGCTCATCACCATCACATCATATTTAAGAGAAAATTCTAAGGTTCAAGCAGTAGAACATCACACCGATCATCAACAACAAGTTCTCCAACTCTTAAAGGATAACCTCGTGTTGGCGCAGAATAGAATGAAACAATAGGAAAATCAACATCACACTGAAAGAAGTTTTGATGTAGGTGACTGGGTATTCCTACAGCTACAACCATATAAACAAATTCCCCTCAAGCAAGTTAAGAAGGATAATAAATTATCACCAAAGTATTATGGTCCATTAAAGGTGTTGCAAAATTTTGGTACTCTGACATACAAATTGGAGCTTCCTGCAACTTCTCGAGTGCACCCAGTTTTCCATGTTTCATGTTTAAAGAAGGTTATAGGCGACAAGCTCCCAGTTCAAACAATATTTCCAAAACTTGATGAGGAAGGAAAAATTATATTGGAACCGGAAGCACTCACAAAGACAAGAACTCGACAGCTACGAAATTGATCAATTTCGGAGTATCTCATCAAGTGGAAGAACTTATATGCTGAAGATTCCACATGGAAGGATGCGAATTTTATACAAAAGCATCCATAACTACTCAAGTGTTGAGGACAACACTCTTTTGAAGGAGAGGGGCATGTTAGGTCCGTATAACACTAGTGATTCCCCCATTACTATTGTTGTTGTATCCCTTATTATTATTGTTGTGCCCCTATTGTCCCCATATTGTTGTTATTGTGCCCCATAGAATCCCTCTATTTTTATTTTTGTGGCTTTATATTATTATTGTTAGGTCATCTTGGTTATATTGTGACCCCTTAGACGCCTATATATAGAAAGGAGGTTTTGTCGTTTGTATCATCCAAGAATTTTTCATTTGTGTAATGTAAAGGAGGTTGCCTCCTCGAAGAGGATGAATTATAAGGCATTCAACTATCTTTTCTATCTTTTTGTGCGCTGGTTTCATAACATTCAACTACAACTCATTTATTTGCACTTGTTAGATTGTACTGGTTACCTTGGATCTCTTCATCATTATCAGTGAGTAGTCTCGTGTTTGTTAATGATATACATCAATGACCAGTAATCAAATGATTTATCACATGGTCGACTTCAGATCATTTATTCCCATTGTGTAGAAATGTACCACGGCAGTCGGTGAAGACCTCGGGTTTGCATCAGTATGTCTTGGTTCACTTTCTAGTTGCTTCTGTTTCTTCTAGTTGACACCATCCACATTATATGTTACAGTTCCTTACAGTGAAATCCTGTATTTTGGCACCTGAGTTGTAGTGTAGTACCATTTATTCCACCATGTTGACTTGGTACTATTTGGATTAGTTTTTGACTTTAATGATCAGCTTCATACTTCAACTTCATTGATCAACTCTTTATATGTGATATTCATACATGTAATTTCTTGTTTATGATCAAATGATCCATTATGTATTTTTAATTCCTTTATACTTGTATGCATATTGGATCTACTTTTGTACTTAACATGCGGACATGCTTTACTATTTATCAACATGGGTATGCCTGCCTCAGACAACATTTTTTTTCTGATCTCTTTCATTGGCTTGGCAGGTTAAATTCTAGTGAACTTCTCCTCAGTCTCGGCATGATTACTTCTATATACTTAATACATTTCGGCCATCATGTACCCCTTCTGACCTCATATATTAGGGGGCATTTGTTATAGCACCATTTACCACTCTTGGTAAATCTGATGCTCTGATTATGGTCTTATTCCCTATACGATACTTTGACCTATGATAAAAGAATGTACACATGAGTCAACATATACCCAACCTGCGTACACATGTTAAAAAACTTAAAAATAATAAATTTCCCTAATTTTGGGCAGAGTTCATGGGTTTTACCTATTACTCACCTCCTATATCCCCTGGCCCAACTATTTCCCAATTAAAAAAACTAATTTGGAGAAGTATAAATAAACCTCCATGGGGAGGCCTTAGGAGAGAAGACAAGAGATATTGATACTATAGTGAGATTATCCCTGATTGAGTCTAACGAAATACCTGTGCCGCTTGCACTCCCCAAAGCTTGAGGAAACCCTTGTTTCCTTTTTGGAGATATCCTTCATCTTTCTAGAGATATCCTTGCGTTGGTGATGATGGAAGATTACTGAGGTCGGGAAAGGAAGGATCTGGAGGACGGTTCTGCTCGGATTTGGAGAAAGTGATGAGTCTCATCATTGAGTAATTATATGGGCCTTAATTGGACTTAATTCACCTCCTAGATTAGTCAAACCAACTATTCTCACAACCTATTGTGTACTTTTGATTATATTTTGCTTATGAGATGAGTTAGAGTTGGATATTTTTCTTTGTGGTGTAATGTGCATGTAATGGAGGAATAAAAGGTAAAAGTAAGGAACTATGGTAAAAGACCTTTGTAAAAACTCAAATGGGACAAGGGAGAGGAATTACAGGAGGTAAACCCTCCTCATTTACTACCCATCCATTCGAATATGCCTCCATCAGCTGAAATTACAAACAACCAAATCTGAAGTACTAAAAGACAACTAAGCAAGTGGAAGTACAAGCAACCTCCCTACTAGAAGACATTCGAGCTAGTGAAATTGAAAGGAAATGTTACCCTTACGTTGGGACCTATACCTCCCTAATTTTGAGGGAAGTCATTGAGACTTCAGATGTATAAATAGAGAGGCTTAGGACCTCATTTTTTTTAGTCAGTTAGTTAGTCAACTAGGCAGTCACCAATCAGTTAGTTAGCAAGTATTTAGACTTTTTGTCTAGTTGTAGACTTGTAATAGTTCTGATGTAATACAATTTTTGATTTAAAATGAATATTAGTTTTGGTTTGATCCAACACCAAGTTAAATCAGAGGGTTGAAGCTCTTGGGTTAGGGCCCAACCTTAGTAGCCAAAGCTCCTCTTTCTTGTATTGTATTCTAGCATAGAATCCTGATTTCTATTCATTAACTTAAGAAGTTCATTTCTATTACAGCAGTAGCATAGATGCATGGTTTTATTGTTAATTTGGTTAAATAGGTGCATTTTCATCACAGTGTTTTAGAACATATTCGTGTCTTTCCTGCTCATTGGCTTAAGTAGTTTTCTATTTCCTGTTCATTTGCTTGAATAGTTGCAGTCCATTGTAGTAGGGTAGAACAGAGTAGTTGTGTTTTAGTTTGTTCCATTTATTCTTTCATTTAATCAGTAGGTTGGCAAAGAAAAGATCCATCAGGATGCTCAACTCCTCCCTCTGGGACCATTATGTGAGCAAGAAACCCTGCAGCAACCCCAAAAACACATGGTTTTAGTTTTCATAGGCTTTGTCGTTTAATGCAATCACATGGTTCATCATATCGTTGCTTGGTTTGTTTCATGATCATTCACTCATCTCCTAGTTATCTATCCCTTCACCATCTACCTAAGACCTCACTCATACTATCATTCTCCTTTGGCCTAAAATGCTTGTGCATGAGCTAATAATTCATGTTTAAATGGTTTTTCTGATAAAATGCCTTTCACAAGCCAAATCGTCCAATCACTCTTCAAATCCACTTTTCGTGTTTGACTTTTTATCCTTTAAATCCCCAACATCGATCTTCCTTCTGAGATTCGACGACTGTTACACACTCTCTCAACAACCTGCTCAGTCACATCTCCGCCATAGATCTGCTTTGCTAGATCCAACGACTTTGGCTCTATATCGCATGGATTTCTGTCCAAATGTTATCGGGCTGAGAGCACGAGAGATGGGCAGTTTCCTCATGCAACATGTCGGCCTGGGAGGCTAATCACGTGAATTTTCAAAATCTAACTTATGGTTTTAAGGGTGCACGAGATACAACTTACCACTCTCCAAACTATCTCGCCATTTCCACACATTTCTTTTCACGCTCCATCCTCTATCATTGATTTTCCCTACCAAATCTGATAGTTGTCGCATCACCTGACCTATTTATTGCCTTGAACTCTCCACCATCAATCTGTCCCTTGATCTGACGGTTGTTACTTCACCCAATCACCAAGTGGATTGGCTGATATCTGCCACTCATCTACAGATCTCCTCCACGATATAATCCAAGCCATCCATCCTATTAGTCTACCATGTCTACCCATTTGCCTACGTACCCTTCTACTATCCAATTTCAACTGTTTATTTACCCTTCACCCACCTGATCCAACGGTCCTCATGTGTTGTTGCTCATTACACCTTCTTTTCACCATTTTTCCCTCTAACCGCTTCTTTCGCCAAACACAGACATAGCCTAGTTCCATTTATGACCCCTTAGTCTAGTTTTGCTACTTTACTCCTACAACTTAGATAGTTAGCATTAGATTAGTGTTGCTTAGAAATTCTGCTTAGTCTAGGTGTTTTCATGATTAATTAGGTTATGGTGATTTAGGTTTGCATGTTTTTTTCTTCATTTTTGCAGTAGATTAGCTCTCCCCTAGGCTAGGTTTGCTCTCCTTCCATCAAAATCAAGCTTCTTCTGACCCTATAAAATTCTGGCTTGGAACACCTAGGGTC
The DNA here is from genome assembly GCA_000404065.3 of Pinus taeda. Taxonomy (NCBI): domain Eukaryota; kingdom Viridiplantae; phylum Streptophyta; class Pinopsida; order Pinales; family Pinaceae; genus Pinus; species Pinus taeda. The sequence continues at coordinate 6,061 of APFE030943372.1, read as the reverse complement.
TATTGCAAAATAAGAAGTGACAATAGGTAGTACCTTCACTTATACTTGTGTATATAGCACAATCACCTCCAAGTTTGTACGAACCCTAGGTTGATAAGTAAAGCTGGTAGCCCTGGGAGTTGCAACAGTCTTGCTGCAATACCTAGGCTCATCACTTTTTGGCGTCGTTGCCAGGGAGGTGTCAGAGTAGTAGTGCTTATTTCTCTTTTCTTCTATTTTCTAGTTTCCAAGTTTCTTCCATTAGATTATTTCTACAAAAATAATCTAGTTTCTTTCTTTCATTTTGTCATTTATTTTCTTTCCTTTCCATCCTGCAAGTTAATCTAGTTTCATCCAGCAATTTCAATTCAACAAGTACTTTCCTTTTGTTAGTAGTTTTCATTCCATCAGCAATATCATTCTACAAGAAGTTTTCTTTCTGTCAATAGTCTTCCATTAAGAAATTTCATTCTACAAGTAGTTTCCATTATGTTAATTATTTTTCATTTAATTAGCAATTTCCTTTCTGCAATTGCTTCCCAATTTTCAAGAAAAATCTCACAAAAACCAAAAAACATTTCCTTTCATGCCTCATAGGATTAGGGATACTTCAGAACAATTCTTGCCAAACACCCCCACCTCATCCAAAAGTCAACCTCCTTTCTTCTTTGCTGGTGGTGAATTGGAAGCCCCTTTGGTTGAGCAACCTAAAATATTTGAAGAACCTATAGGGGAAGAAGAATAGGAAGAACCCATTCCTACTGAACCAATGGTTGAACACTTAAATGACATAGGAGATAGAGGGAGAATTGTGAATGCCTTCCCCATTAGTGAAACAAATGTGGACACTAAGATGAAGAATATAAGCCCCTCTGCTCTACCTCATTTCTATGGCTTGACCAAAGAGGACCCTGAAACTTTCCTATTTGAGTTTTCTATTGCTTGTTGAACTTAGGACTACATAGATGATGAGTAGAAGTTGAAACTATTTCCATCCACCCTCAAGGAGGTAGCATTGTGCTGGTTCATGGGTTTACCTGGAGATAGCATAAAAACTTGGGTTCAGATGCAACATGCCTTTAACAAAAAATATAGGGACTATTGTAGTTCAAAGGACACTAAAGATGGAATTTTCAGGATGATCATAGGCCATGATGAATCCCTATAAAACTACGAAGAGACATTCCAACTCAGTTACAAAAGGGCTAGGTGCACACTTGATCCTGAGTCACTGAAGATGGTCCTACTTAGAGGAGTAAGGGAGGATATCCTAGACACCTTACATATGTTATCACAAGGAGATATCTACCAACTACACTATGAGGACATCAAGACTATCTTTAGAAACCATTCTAGGGCAGCCAAAAACAAGGGTAGAAGTAGTCAACCTATGGCCATTACATCTT
>APFE030943368.1:249118-265212 GCA_000404065.3 Pinus taeda | reverse complement strand
GGATGCCAAGGTAAAATGGTCTCTTGAAACCAAGCAGGATTTTGAGAGTATCAAAACTGCCTTGACTCAAACGCCTGTCCTCACCAGTCCTCAATTCGACAAAGACTTTATCATTTTTTCCTTTACATCTGAGCACACTATAGCCGCGGTCCTATTGCAAAAAGATGATCAAGGTAATGAAAAGCCAATTGCTTTCTTCAGCCGAGCTTTGAGAGATGCACCCTTGAAATATCAGATTATGGAAAAGCAGGCTTATGCCCTGGTCAAAGCCATCAAAGATTTCAGAATTTACATCTTATACTCCCACGTGATTGCCTATGTCCCTAACGCTGTCGTAAATGATATATTGACTCAAAAGGGACTAGAAGGAAAAAGAGGCAAGTGGATTGCCAACATCCTTGAATACGACATTGAAATAAAACCTACCAAGCTGATAAATGGACAAGGTTTAGCCAAACTAATGTCCGAAACAAACTTTCAAGCCTTAGACATTAATCAACTGGACAATGAACCGGAGGTGGCAACTCCACAGATCAGTGAAACCTTTTTGCAATCCTCATGGTATGCTAATATTTGCTTTGTATTGTTACACCTGTGTGCTCCCCCAGGATTGTCCAGAACCAAGAAAAGATTTTTAAGGATGAAATCCTCAAAGTTTTGTGTCATAGATAGTGCTTTGTTTTGGAAAAATCATGAAGGTGTTTTGCTTAATTGTTTGACTATGAATGAAACTAACAGCATCATGAAAGAATTCCATGCAGGGGACTGTGGAGGACACTTATATTGGAAGTCCACAGCTGACAAGATTTTAAGGGCTGGTTATTATTGGCCCTCTCTATTTGCAGATGTCAAGAAGTTTGCTGTTTCATGCCACAAATGCCAAATCTTTGAAGGAAAAAGAAAATTACTGCCCTTGCCCCTTAAACCCATTTCAATCGAGAAACCTTTTCAACAATGGGGTCTCGAATTCATTGGAGAAATTCATCCCTCTTCCTCAGGCCAGCACAAGTGGATTTTAACAGCCACCGATTATTTCACTAATTGGATTGAAGCCATTCCATGTAGACAAGCCAACGACTCCACCATAATCCAATTCCTTGAGAGCAATATCCTTTCCAGATTTGGCTGCCCTGAGAAAATCATCACTGACAATGCCGCTGCCTTCAAAACCAAAAGGATGATCAACTTCTGCCATAATTACCACATTACCTTGGGCCACTCCACAGTTTACTACCCTCAAGGTAATGGCTTGGCCGAATCGTCCAACAAAAGCCTCATCAATATCATAAAGAAACTACTGGAGGAAAACAAAAAGAACTGGCATAGGAAGCTCACAAATGCTATGTGGGCAGACAGACTTTCCACCAAGAGATCCATTGGGATGAGCCCTTATGAGCTAGTATATGGCATGAAAGCCAAATTTCCTTCATCTTTGGGCATTCTTACTATTAAACTGCTGCAGGAAATTCAGGCTGAACCAAATGACAGACAGAGAAGAATTAATCAAACCATTCATCTTCAGCAAACCAGAGAGCAAGTCTATGACAGAGCTCAAATGCTGCAAGAAAAACTCAAAAAGATGTTTGATAAGAATACCAAAGTAGAAGATTTCTGGGTTGGCAGCAAAGTTCTAAGATGGGATTCACGAAGAGAGGACAAGGGCAAACATGCAAAATTCGATTTTCTGTGGAAAGGTCCATACATTATTAGCGTTGTGCAAGGCAATAACACATATTTTCTCAGATCTCTAGACGGCAACACAACTGAAGAAGGCCCTGTCAATGGCCAAACGCTAAAGCACTACAATGATCCTTTTGATTGAGAAGAACATGCGGTGGTATTTTTCTGTACATAAAATGTTTGTATATATCAGCACTCTGGTTTTAATTTTTGTAAGAATCCATGATGCTAAAGCACGCAGAAGAAAGTAGGCAGTGCTTTACAATCTAACAACAAAACAGTTAAGGGAAAGTGCTGTTAGCAGTCCAAAAGTTCAAATCAATCCAACAGTCATCACTAAGAAATTCAAAGCACAACAATAACAGAAAAATCAAGGCAATCTGACCTGCTGTTCTTGGTTTTTCACAAGGAAAACCCATCCCCAAGTGGAGCCACTGTTAGCCTCCTGTTGCAACAGGTTACTCATATTTCATGATTGACATTTTTACAAGCCAAATATGTTATACTTTGCATGCTGCAATGCTCCATATTTGCTAAGCAGTCACCAAGGAAAGAATGCTACTCAAAGTTCATCTACTGCATTCCAATTTTGAAGAGTCATTCCAGTTTTGTACAATTCTCATCTAAAGGGAGGTCCAAACAGCCTAATCTTGGTCTCCCTAGGTTTCAATTTCCTGTTTTAGAATATAGAGAATGAAAATCTATCCAAACAGCTTAATCTTGGCAGATTCTTAGATAGGTAGAGAATCGAAGGAGCCCAACTGCTTAATTTGGGCCCTTGGAAGAAATAAGGGTAGTTTGTAGATAGGAAGGCATAAAAAGAAAAAATTGAAATGCTGGGTCTGCAAGTCTAAGTGAACTCAAACCAAAAGAAGAAAAAATGCTAGGTAAGTAGACTAGGTAGGTAGTTTTGAGGTTGCAGAATCTTGACTTCTGATCAATTCCATGTTTTCAAGATATCATCTCTACTCAGGTCACAGTCATTAGGCAGTTTTCATGTGAAGGAGCTCAAATCAGGCATAACTAACTTCCCTTTCTTCCTCTTCCCCAAATCACTAACTAATTTCCCCAAAAAGAGGTCAAGATCTGCTTGATGTCTCTTAGTTTCATCATTCTCCATATCATTAGCCTGGGTGAAGATCTGCTTCACTCAAGGAGGATCCATACTTTCTCTACAAAGCTCTATCTCCCCTTTTGAAGCCTAAGATCTCTGAAACTTAGCGCTTTCTTGTCATCTCCATATTAACTACTGACATTATTATTTAACTCCCTATATTTTCCCCATCCCCCTACTAAAACTATGTAAATAATTCCCTTATGTATATATCCCCTCCCTCTGGTTGAAAATAACCATAAGTACCCCTGGGAATTGCTCAGTGTATCTGAAACTTGGCAAGAACCCTCATGCTGCCCCTTCAAACCATCTTCTAATGCAATGGACTCCTTCCAAGGCATAAAATTCCTTTCTAGGTTATCGGACCCCTTCTGAGGCCTCAAATACTCTTCAAACACACATACTCACTCCTTCCAATTGCAATAAACCCTTGACTGATTGCCTTAACATTCTTCTGATCCTTGTGAACCCTCCCCAACGCGATTATTGCAATCAGAAGTCGCAAAGGTATTATGGCTCACTGTTGTTTCTTCCCGATGGACGCTCCGCCAATGCCATCTTGCGATCAGCATATCGCAATATTTTATACCACATAGGTGTGCCCCTTTTCTTTTTGCCCAATGCGATATCGCGATATCGGCAATCGGCGGTCGCAAGCATCGCGTTTCCAAAATAAATACCTTCTCATTCTCCGCCGATGCGATACTGCGATCGCAACGAAAGAAGTATATCGCATCGCAGTAACATATGAGTTACCCCGCCGACCAGATCATTGCCACATCACCTGCCATGTCACCTCGCTGACGTCATCCGCCGTACAACTGACGTCAGCAGCCAAAAGAAAGGAAAAAACGCGCAAGAGCGAAAGTCGAGCTTTGGAGCTCCGGAATAAGAAACAGAGGCAGTTTTCGATGCGTGATGAGCTAATCGCGCATCGCTACGGGAAATGAGCCATATTGGGGAATCTTTATGGAATCTTTCGATTCCTTGGCCCTTTTTGCACCGAAAAAGCCCGATATTGCCCGATTCTTGCCAAATTTAACATATTTAAAAACAGAGAGAGACCAGGAACAAATATTAAAGAGTATCAGATTAAATATGCAGACAGACAGCACGTCAAAGAGTATCAGGAAGCGGCGAAGACCATCAATGTAGCGGCGAAGTGTATCAGAGGAGATTTTCTCAGGGCTCAAGGCAAATCCAACATTAAAGCGAAAGCTCTGAAAGTCAAGAAGCAATTGAAGACGCATTGAAGGCTCACCAACACAAATGATTCCACATTAAACTCATAGAAGATCAGTGGACCAGAACTCAATGCACATTTATGACAGAACCACAAGTCACACAGGACACCTCATCAACTCAACTTGATTCAGCTGCCTCTGGCGCAACCCAAAGGACTTACTTGCATTTAATTTTGGCACAATTTTAGGTTTAGAAAGTTTTTCCGCATACCTGTTTTAGGTTGGTTGTAATAAATATTTTGAGATATTTGCACTATAAAAACAGCCCTCAAGGCTGTCTTAAGGGTTGGTTGGTTGACAAGCTATCCTTAGTTGATTTTTCTCTAGGAGAGACTCGCGCTGTAATACCTGATAGTTTCTATAATCAAAGACTACTTATGAGCTTTGGAGAATGGATTGTTCACTGTGTTTAATGGTTGAAGAGTGATTATGGAATTCTTGTGCTGTTGCATAACTCAATAAGTGCTTCTTACCTCTGTTTTCCATTCATAAGGTATCATCTAAACAACAGAAAAGAAGATTAGCATAGAATTTGTTTAATTACACTCTATGCTCAATTTCTGTTATTTCTTTATGTTTTCATTTGTTTAGTCATAAATATGAATTCCATATGGCTCATGTTTTTCCTAACCTCATCACGCATGACAGTTATCCAGGAATCTTCATTTCCCCTAGATAGAGATCATCCCTTTCCTCTGTTAAGCTGAGTGAGAGATTCTTAAGTGCCTCTCATTCCTTACATGTCATTCATCTTTTTAGTTTGAAAGTTGTGTTATGTGCAACTATCCCGCTCCATATTCCTCTTGTGACCAAGAAAACGTACTGGTAATCCTGACCCATGACTCCATGCCCAATGGTTTGAAACTTATCACTTCATGAATTGCCTCTCTGCTTGAAAGCAATTTCCTTCCACCCAAACACAAACAAGAACCTCGAACCCGACAACTAGCCTAAAATCATCATCAACAAAGTTAAATCATAAAGAGAGAGCCCTCTTTGATGGCAGGTGGGCTAGAACCTACAGTCCAAAGATTGGTTTGTGGTTACCTCGGCCGTATCCCTTAAGGAGCCATGGGACAACCTGAGTGATAACACAAAGTGCAAATCAGAAGGCCACTCTAAAGAGCAATTCCCTCTCTTTAGAAATTAGATGGCTAATGGAGCACCTAATCCTTTGAATGCTGGATCCAACTTATGGTGCGAGATATGCAGAACTAAAGGCGAACATCGCTCTGAAGATTGTTATTTATTGCAAAAATATGTGCAAAATCCAAAGATTCAATTTATTTGGAAGTTTTGTAAATTGGTGGGACATGATGAAAATAATTATGGAGCTTATGAATTAATGATGGATTGCGGTGTTGACACAAGGAGGAGCAAGGACATTAAGGAATTGGACAATATGGTGGTCACGATGTCTATCAAGGATGAGATCAAGGTGATAGAGCTGGTTGAGGACGTGGATAGATTATATGTTGCAATTGCGGCTATGCAGGTCACTTCGCAAGAGAATGTTAGAATCATACTACGACATGTAACTATTGAAAATCATTTGATCATGTAATTGAGGAGTGTCTGGTACTTATAGCAAAAATGCAAGAAAAGAAAAATCAACAGTCGACAAAGAACATTGAAAGGATCACTGCGGAACCAAGGACCAATGAAGCTCTCATTAATATTGTAACAAGGATTGGAGTTGCGATTGGAAATGACAAAGAAGATGGAAAGAAGGAAGTTGAAGCCACATGGGTAAGAAAGATTGCGGAGAAAGGTCTTGCCTTTGATGTTCAGAAGGAAAAAGAAGTGTTTATGGAGGCGAGGTGAAGCTTTATGGATGTTAGCGCTTTGACCTCTGGCGGGTAGCCAAAGCAAAAGGATAACTGCGACATAATATCAGCTGTGACATGAGATATGGATCATGGTATTTTAAAGTCTTTCCTACAAATTGTCATGAAGTTGTTAAGAAACCAAAAAGTTGTAGAAGGGTTGTAGGAATTGATAGATTCATGTTCTTCTAGAGAAGTATCGCAGAGTGAGTTACGTGTAGTTAACAAATTAAATTGACATAAGAGAAGGGCTGGAAAAGAAATGAGACTCACTACGCAAATCGAAGAATATGACATGGATTAGGTTATTCTGGATTCAGGATTTGATGCCAATGTTTTACCAAATAAATCTTGGGAATTGATGGGTAAGCCAAAGTTACAATGGTCACCAATTCAGTTGAGAATGGCCAATCAGCAAAAGATCCTCCCCTTAGGAAGATTATCCGGTGTGGTAGTAGAAATTGAAGGAGTTCGCACTATTGCAAACTTTGAAGTGATAGAAATTGTGGATGGCAGTAACCCCTATCCAACATTGCTTGGACTGGGTTAGGCATTTGATAATCTGTCTATAATCAACTTAAATAAAATACAAATGGTATTTGAAAAGGACAGCATGGGAGTAATTGTTCCACTGTACCCATCAGAAGGGGCGAGATGTACAACGTCTGTTAGAGATGAGTATTGCACAACAGATATAGATAATATTTATTAATTAATAACCAAATAAGAGGAATGGATTAACCCCAGTACAAATGGAAAAATGAGTTGGGAAGAAGACAATTCTCGTACCTCAAATTCAGAAGAAGAATTGGAAAATTGGCATAATAGTTTGCACGAAGTGACTACAAGGTGATGTGCAAGGATCACTAAATAACTTCATTGTATAAGCTTTGAGGTATGTAACTTGCCTTACTATGATGGTTTGGGTAATTTAATAACTTTCCTCGATGATTATAAAAGATAAGTACCAGAAGAATAAAGGTTCTTAGCTTTGGATGTAGCCTTGAGGTCTAAATACAACAGATTGGCAGCAGTGTCCAAGATTAATGTGGATAAGGTTTGGGTCAAGTGAAGTATGATGGTCAAGATGTCCCTAGGGGTCATATTCACCGATGCACTACATTATGGGAAGAGATTCCACAATAGGAATGGGTACACAAGTTTATCCACACATTAGAGACAATTCCTATGAATTGGTACTTAGAAATAGAACTGTGCCATGGTACTGTAAATTGGGCAGATTTGGTTGAAGGATTTATATTAACATTCAGTTTTGAAGATGATTGCCCATGTATAGACTCGACTCTTCAGGCTATCCGAGAAAAGATCTTAGGGAATGAGACTTCGCTAACATGGTAGCAACCAGATTGGACAGTGCAGCCAGAACATGCACTTGAATGCTATAACATTATTGCAAAAGAAGATGAAGATCCACATAATATCGACATAATAGAATCAAAAGGACGGTGTCGCTGGACTTGAGCCAGAAATACAAGATATAGCGAAGCCAGTAAAGACTAAGAAGGTGAATATAGGATCAGAAGAGGAACCAAAGTTTGTAATGATTGGAGACTATTGGGACGAAGATACAGTTAGTAAAGTTACAAAGATGCTACATGAATACCATGAGCTATTCCCTACAAAATGTTTAGAAATGAAGTGCATATTAGGGGATCTAAGAGTCATGAGGATTCCCCTTAAACCTTATGTGAAGCCTGTCAAGCAAAGAGCCTACAAAATTGAACCAAAAATATAAGGAAAAGGTGAAGGAGGAGTTAGGTAAAATGATAACAGCAGGGATCATTGAACCTGTGGAAGAATTGGAGTGGGTAAGTCCTATGTGGTCTAGGAAAATAATACAAAAGAAGAAATCAAGATTTGTGTGGAGCTAAGAAAGTTAAATGATGCATGTGTGCATGATCCCTTCCCTACACCCTTTACAGATGAGGTGCTGGATAATGTAGGAGGACAGGAGGCCTATTCATTCACAGATGGATTTTCTAGTTATCATCATATCAGGATTGCACCAGAGGACAGGCATAAGACCACATTTTCAATGAAGTGGGGCTCATATCAGTATACAGTGATGCCTTTTGGGTTGAAGAACGCCCTTGCTATATTTTCAAGAGTTTTGGTTGCAACATTCAAGGAGTATATACACAAATTTTTGGAGGTATACTTTGATTACTGGAGAGTCTTTGGACTGTTGAAAAAGCATGCTGCGAGTTCAAGGCTTATGTTGGACATCTGTGGACAACACCAAATCTCATTAAACTTAAAGAAATGTATATTTTGTGTGCCTTTTGGCATATTTTTGGGGCATGTTGTGTGCAAGCAGAGTTTGATGGTGGATCCCGCAAAGATAGTCATTATTGTGAACTTACCTCCACCAAAAACAGTGAGATAACTAGGCACTACATTGAGACACACTGGATATTATAGAAAATTCATTAAGGGGTATGTGTGGATAACTGTGCCAATAGAGAAGCTATTGAAGAAATATGTGACCTTTCAATGGAATGGAGAATGCCAGAAAATTCTTGATGTATTGAAAGAAAAGATGGTAATTGTGCCTATCTTGGTTTTCCCAGAATGGAATAAGAAGCTTCATGTTCGTGTAGATGCATCTTGCATAACTTTGGGAGTAGTATTGGCACAAACTGGCATAGGAGAAATCAATCACCCTATAGCTTTTGTAAGAAGGAAGTTGTCTAAAACATAAAAGAACTACACTACCACATAAAGAGAAGGCTTGGCTATGGTATATGCATTGCAAAAATACTGGAATCACATTTTAAGATGTTCACAGATCATTCTGTGTTGAAATATTTGGTGAATAAGGCTATCCCAGGGGGGAAAATTTGTAGATGGCTATTGTTGTTTCAGGAGTATGATTTTGAATTGGTTATTAAACCAGGAAGGTTGAATGTTAGGCCTGATCATCTATCAAGGTTAGAAACATGAGAAGAACCAACGAGCATTGAAGATAATCTTCCCTACGCACAATTGTTTGCAATCAAGATTGCAGGTGATCACTTTGCAGACATTATTTAGTTTTTGGCTACAGGAATGGCCCTTGCGGAGTACACTACGCGGTAGAAGAAGGAGTTGGTGGTAAAGGCAACTGATTTTTCGTTGATTCTAGGACATTTGTATAAGATGTGACCAAATTAAATACTACGCAGGGATGTTCCTGAGTATGAAAGACAAACTATTTTGACAGAAGCTCATGGAGGCATAGCAAGTGGACATTATGCAGGGAAGGCTACTGCGTAAAAGGTCTTAAGGGCAGGATTATGGTGGCCCACACTACACAAGGATGCAAAGGAGTATTGTCATGTATGTGATGTATGTCAGAGAATTGGAAAGGCATCAAGGAGGGATGAAATGCCATTAGTGCCACAAGTGACATTGCGGGCCCTTGACAAATTGGCCATTGATTTCATTGGACTGATAAACCCACCGGGAAGAAAACCGGTGTGAGGTATATAATTACAACAACTGATTATTTGACAAGGTGGGCTGAGGCACAAGAAGTAAAGGATTATAGCGCAAAAACTGCTGCGAAGTTCATTTTTGAGTATATTTTGTCCAGATTTGGGTGTCCAAAGGATTTGATGAGTGATCAAGGATCACATTTCCTGAAAAGATCATTGAGGCATTGACTGAAGAATTTCAGGTGTATCATCCGAAGACCACTTCATATCACCCTCAGGAAAATGGTACAACCAAAGCTTTTAACAAGATTTTGGAAAATGCAATGGCTAAAGTATGCAATGTGAATGGAGATGATTGAGATTGGAGAATTCCATCAGTGTTATGGGCTTACAGAATCACATGCAAGAAGCTTACAGGTCAAACACCTTTTAGATTAGTTTATGGGCAAGTTGTGATGCCCATGGAATATATTGTGTTGAGCTTAATAATTATAGCCTTTACGGACATGGCTGGCCCTGACATAATGAAGGAAAGAATGGCACAGTTGCTTGCATTAGAGAAAGACATATTTATAGCAGGATTTCATCAGTAAGTGTAGAAAGAAAGAGAAAAAGCTTGGCATGACAGATATATCAAGTAGAAGACGTTCCAGGAAGGAAATATTGTCATTTTGTATGACAGTAAGTTCGCGAAGTTCCCAGGAAAGTTTAAGATGCATTGGGTGGACCACTATATCATTAAGCATATCACAGATGGAGGCATAATTTAGTTGGTGAAGTTGAATGGAGAATTTATACCAGGGAAGGTGAATGGTAGCAGGTTGAAACTATACAACGACAATCTTTCCATGGTAGCTTCACTATGAAAAGAAAAGAGGAGAGTATTAGTGCCACCTGTAGTTGAAATTGGGCAATGGACTATAAACTACGCTGCAGAAAAGAGCATCAACATAGGAAGGTTAGTTCGCGATAGAGAGGAGTATGTCGAGGTTCCTAAGTTCGCTACAATGAAATGTGCATCGAAGTTCACTGGAAATATGACCGTTAAAATAGAAAATGGTTGTTGGAGGAGTGGAAAATTTCATTTATGGAGACAACTTGGCAAGGATCTAGGGATAGATATGTAGTTAATAAACAAAATCTGAGCAATAATGATGGGGTTTGAAGATCATGATCACTATAAAGGTCGCGCCCCACCAATATTTTGGCACTTTGCTATTTGAGAGCTTGAAAACAGCTAAGTATTGAGAAATCGCAGAAGTCGCGCTACAGTATGGACACTTAAGAGCTCATTTGATTATTTGAAGAGAAAGGTATAGAGGGAGTTATGGAAGTGACAACACCATTTGGTACCGCAACATTGCCCATATCGTAGCGAAGATCACCAAGGAAGAAGACGACTCTAGAGAAAAGAACCAAGAAGGAGCAAGACAAGGAGCTGAAGAAGCCGGTTGAACCATAGATAGAAGCCCAACCCATAAGAGACAACAAAGAGGAAGCCAAACACCAGCAGATGGAGACAGAGAGTGCAATGATTCGGTCCCCGTTGCTGCTATATTTTCCACCCATTAAACCCAACACTAAACCAATCAAAGATAACAAGGATGCAAAGTATGTGACATTTACACCACTGCTATCAGAGAACATATCGTTTGAGGGAGAAGTGCTTGGAAAAGCCCATAGTTGAAGTTTGAGGATTACGACTTCAACAACCGAAACAAATACCCACAGTTTGCACCAAGCAGGTAGCAAAAGCAGGTCCATTACTAAGAAAGCAGAGTAACGAGATTGGAACAACATCAATGGGTGAAAGGATTGGAGCGATCAAGCTTATTGAACATGTTGAACGTGCTGCACTTTGGCAAAAGTACACCGAACACAGCCTGCGTCAGACAATTGCTCGTGATAGTGCACGACGGATGCCTCTAGATGGGAAAGAGGATCCCCATTGATAAGATGTTGATATGGTGAATTACCAGGTTTCCATACCAAGGAAGAGACCCCATTGAAGAGTTTGTGGGTAAAGATTAGGAAAAGAAAATAACACATAACATGAAGGACAAATTTGGTTTGGTTAAGAAAACATGAGGATACGATATAAATTCCATCAGTGACCAAGGAGTATGCTTCACCATGCATATCTTAGCTGGGAAGATTATGCGAAAATGTAGAGCAAATGAAGTCCGCGCAGCAGTTGTAGCCTTAGATGTAGTGCAACAATGGGGTCCAGTACAACTAGGTTGGATACCTATGCAAAGAATTCTTAGAAGATTGTCGTAAAGCCCAGGAGAAGGGTAAGACCTTTCACTACACATGGATGATTTTGATCATAGCATTGTTGGCATGGAAGGAGCCAGAGGATATGCAATTTCCTCTGGTAGAAGAAAATGTATGTGAAGGTGCACGGTATGCCTTGATCTGGTATACCAAATAGGCATCTCGAGCTCAGAAGAACATGATATTCTTTGTTTTGTATCACATGGATTTAGATATGTTGGTAAATCATCACCCGAGATTATCACCAAGCTAGTACCAACAATATAAGTCTGTTGTGAAGTTCAAAGTAGGCTTTCATAGGATTTATATATAGGCTTGAAAGGATGAAATGAAGACATGGCACCCTTTGCCATACTTGGTCACCGAAGATGATATGATGACATTAATACAACAATGGCCAACAAACTGGATGACTTCAAAGGATAAGGATGTAGGAGACAGTGAAACAAAGGAGGAAACTTCACATCATGTGGAACCAAGTGGAAAAGATAAAGACAAGGATGAATAGGAGTAGGAGCACGATGAAGAGGAGCCTACATAGAGAGAGAGATAGAAAAAGGAAAGAGGAAGATGTAGACTGGAACTTCACCGAAGATCAGAAAGAAGCACAAAGTAGATAAATCCAAGGGCATAGTGCCACTGGTCCTTACTGATGGGGACCTAGATGAAATTGGGGAAACAATCCAAGAAGTTACAACGAAGTCCTGGAACAGAATATTGCAAAGTTGAAAATAATGGCGCAAACATCGAGACAACCAACGCAAATAGGCCAAGTACTCCACCCACAAAGACTAATAGAGACAACATTTTGGATGAGGATAATGCAGATATCTACTGGAGCACTGAAATTCGAATCCATGAAAGTAAAGCAACAAGCAAAAGGTTGGGATCATGTCAACATTTCCCATTCCAGTATTAAATGAATCACACTAAGGCATCATACATGAGTTAAAGGAGTGAGAACAACACACATCACAGTTAAATAGACACTAGAAAAAGAGTGCACTACGTTGAAGAAACAACTTGACCAGGTCATCAAGGATAAGGAACAGGGATAGCTACAACAACAGATGTTGCAAGAAGTAGTCGAAGCCACTTGCAGGGAAGTTCCAGACATGGATGTCCGCGAGGAGGAATTCGTAGAAGATAAGGTCATGAAGCTCGACCTTGTAGTCAAGGAGTCAAAGAAAAAGATCGTGTATGTGCAGTTCGAGTATGCAATCAAGATCAATGAGCTGCAAATGAAGTTGCAACTAGCCACGCCACCAAAAGTGCGTGAGTAGAAGGAGATCAACCTAAAGACTGTAGTGAAAGGCATCTCTGAGATAGTGGCAGAGTGTGGAAAATTATTAGACGAGATAGTGCAAATTTGGACTTTGCTGCAGAAAGATCCAAATGTACAAAAGATAGAAGATGACATCCAACAGAAGTAGAAGTAGTTAGAGAAAATGCAAGCAACTGCGAAGACCCTGCCATTCTTGTAGAAGCTCTCCAGATTCAGTGAAGCCAAGGCACTTCAGAAGCATATAGAATAACTCATAAGGGAAGAACAAATTTTGAAGGACAAAACTCAACCATGGCAGGATGAGGCTCTCCAACTGTCGCAGGAAATAGATGGGAAGCTCGGAGCTTCAAAAAAAGGAAGAAGTAGTGTTGTAGAAGACTGTTAGACCAGTGACAGAAGCACTACTGAAAGAATTACGCAGAGAAGAGAAGCAGGCAACAAAGATATTACAACAGTACAATGTCGCGTATAATAACATCGCAACAAAGATTCAAGGAAAAGTAGTTGAGTGACTCCAGACGAGTCACATGTGAGTTTTGGGGGTCTGTTGGGCGCATCCCAACTTGGTCCAAGTCTTGGTCAGAACTCCGCATTTAAGGGAACGGAGTGCATGTACCGCGAAGCTTTATACCACACGGTATTTTGGGGGCTTCGGTGTGGGTCAAAACCCCTTCTTTATGTAATGAGTTTTTGGGCAATAGTTGCTTGTTTTAGGAGATCCATGGTATTTATGATATACTCGTTGACGTAATTAGTATATAAAGGGAAAAGATGTAAGTCAAAGAAAATATATGTAGATGTAATCATATGATACGAGCATAAGTGAATATCTCTATTTGTTTTTGGGTCTAGAAGGAAAGGCTCTGCAACTGAGTGCGCGAAGGCCTAGAGTCTGCAGCTAAGTGTGTAGACACCTGCAATTGGGTGCGTATGTCAAAGAATTTTTTCCCTTGGAAAAATCTGGATAGATCAACCCCAAAGGGAATCTTTTTTAAAGCCCGTCGGCCAGACTAGCAAGGCCTAACCCCAAGGGCATCGAGGAGAATTAACACTGTGACCTCCCGATCGGTGAGGTACTTAACAATGGGGACTCGACCAATTGAACTAAACCTTGGGGCTACGTAGGTCGAAGAATTGTACACTTTTTCAAAGCATTAATATAAAGAAGTATAGTTTAACGTTCATAACTTGTGTATGGGTATTGTTTATCTTTGCTTCTTGTCCATTATTTTGGTTATATTTTACTTCCACACAATATTGTTTATGGTTGTTTATAATATCATCGTTAAGTAGATGATTCAAGTCTCGCGAAGTAAAGAATAAAGTATTAAGTAAAAATGGAGTAAAACGCCACATTGCAATATCCCTCAAGGCCACAAAACTTGGTTTTGTAACCTCCCATAGTCACTTCGGGTGAGACTGCGATCTTCTTGTAGGTTGTTATCGAAAGGGTTAGTGATTAGGGATTTGTTGGTGCATAGTAAAGGATCGAACTTGGGTCAAGCCCAAACAAACCAACATGCATCCTCCCAGTGAGGTGACAATGACACCGTAGACTAGTAGCCTTCTCCACTGGGAATTTATTTAACCTTCAAACAACTGAAACTGACCCGATTAACTGGAAATTCATTACATATGGTAGAAATTCAATTTGAAACTTAGGGCCTTCACTTCGGGCTTCAATATATGATGACAACCAACCATACCTGCAATACTTGGAACAATAAAATGGTATATACAATGATGTTAGTTTAAACCAACTGAATTTAGGTAAAGTAATGTTTGAGTAACCTGTCATTTACAGGCCTTCCAACAAGTGATTCTCCTATTATATCTTTTAACATAAATGCATTGTTCCCACGAAAAGCTTCAATTTTATAAGGCCCCTTCCACAAACTATCAAAATTTCCATGCTTTCCCTTCTCCTCATTTCTGGAATCCCATTTTAACATAAGGTCATGAAGTTGAAAATCATCAACTTTCACTCTCTTGTCATGAATTATTTTGATCTTATCCTGAATTATCTATGTGTTGTTGTAGACTTCTTCTCTGGTCTGTTGCAATTGTACCATTTTATTTATTCTTCTCTGCACATCATTTGTTTCAACCTCTCATTCCTGCAATAATTTCAACACTGGAATTCCTAGAGAGGTAGGGAAAACTGCATCAACTCCATAAACCAGTTGGAAAGGTGACATTCCAATTGATTTCTTAATGCTTACCCTATCAACCCATAGAGCATTTATCATATTTTTGTGCGAAGACTTCTTATTCTCTTGTAAAAACTTATTTATTATATTGACCAATCTCTTGTTAGAAGATTATGCTAACCCATTTCCTTGAGTATAATAGGTAGTAGAATGTCCTAGAACTATATGATAATTATTGCAGAAATCTACCATGTTTTTAGATTTAAAAGCAACAACATTATCAATGATGATTTTGCGAGGACAGCTAAACCTAGAAAGAATATTACCTTCCATGAATTGGATAATTATGGAGTCTGTGGCCGGTCTAGTTGGAACTGCTTCTATCCATTTGGTGAAGTAATCTATGTCTGTCAGAATCCACTTGTGTTGGGTCGAAGAACTAGGATGAATCTTCCAAATAAAATCCAAAACCCACTATTGAAAAGACACCTCTACTAAAATAGGCTTCAAAGGAAAAGGTAAAAGTTTCTTTTTTCCTTCAAAAATATGGCACTGATGACAAGTAGAAACCCTTTGTGCACATCAACAAACAAAGTAGACCAGTAAAAACTAACTCTCAAGATTTTATTTGTTGTAGTCTTCCAGAAAAGACTCCCTCCACAACCACCTTTATGAAACTCTTCCATCATCTTATCTGCTTTGTCCTCTAACAAATAGTTCAGTAAAATCCCTCTAACATCCTTCCAATACAATGGTTGATCCATAATGCAAAATTTAACAACTTTTAATTTCAAGAATCTTGTTTTAGTCTTTGTCAAACCTGATTGAGCTTGTAAATGTTGTAAAACATAAACAATGTCTGTGTATGGGGGGGAAGTAACAAAACTCTCTGATACTTGTTGGACAGACTCTTCTTCACCATCTAGAGTAGCAATAAAATTGATAATAGAGGAATAACCTATTTATGGAGTTTATTTAACCAACGTTTCGGACTTCCAAGTGAGTGCATCCTCAGGGGATACGCCAATTGTTTAAGAGGAGATTAATGATGTATCATAGAGCTAATCTTAAGTATATATAT
>APFE030943368.1:231167-248552 GCA_000404065.3 Pinus taeda | reverse complement strand
GAGAGTTAATTATTGGTTTTTTATGATTTCTAGTAATGGTTTCCAAGTATTGTTTAGTTTTAATCCATTGTCCCGATTCAAGTTGTTTTTCCTTTTTTCTATTTCAATGGCTTCTTTGATTTTTCTTTTAATATAACGGTCCTCTTTTTAAATTAGTTTGCCTTCGTCCATGCAGATGTAGTGTGAGGAAGAGTGAACATGTTCCGCTAAGGTAGATTTTGAGGTCCTTTCTCTTTGTAAGTCAACGGTATTGCTCTTTGATTCTAATGTTAAAAGATCTGCCTATTTCACCTATATATTCTTTACCGCATGAACAAGGTATAATATAAACACCTTTTTTATGGTTAGGATTTATGGAGTCTTTAACAAAGTTAATTAATTGTTTGATGGTGTTAGGGGGAGTGAAATACACATTAATATTATGTTTCTTAAGAATTTTTGTAATTTTGTTGGTGGTACCTTTTATATAAGGAAGGGAGATTTTAGGAGTGATTGAAGATTTTTGTTCTTTATATTTTTTATTGTTGTTGTTCTTGCTTAGGGATTGGTGCATGGCTTTACTAATGGTGTTCTTATTGTAACCACTTAGTTCAAATA
Source organism: Pinus taeda (assembly GCA_000404065.3). Classification (NCBI taxonomy): domain Eukaryota; kingdom Viridiplantae; phylum Streptophyta; class Pinopsida; order Pinales; family Pinaceae; genus Pinus; species Pinus taeda. The sequence goes on along the minus strand of APFE030943368.1, from coordinate 247,955 downwards.
CTTTGTGAAGATGGTTAAGTTCAAATTTTAGATGGTCAGGGTAAGATATTCTAGCAGCCCTAGTGGTTAAGGTTCTAATGATTCCAATTTTCTAATTAGGATGGTGATGGGAATTTGTGTGCATCCATACAGGTGAGGAGAATTTTTATAGATAATAGAGGAATAACCTATTTATAGAGTTTATTTAACCCAACATTTTGAGCTTCCAAGTGAGTCCATCCTTAGGGGATATGCCAATTGTTTAAGAGGCGTTAATGATGTATCATAGAGCTATTTATATATATATATATATATATATATATATATATAATAATATATATATATATATATATATATTTATATATATATGAAATGATCAATATGAAATGACTTAGCGGCCAGGGTTATTAGTTTTTTTGGGTAGAAATACATTTCTTAATATTTTGTTAATATATATAGAATTGTTTAGATCATTAGTGATTTAATTAAAAATGGAGATTTATTATTAGTGATATTTTAATTAGATTTAAATTACTGACCCAATGATGTATCAATAATTTTAATCTAATTAAATATCACAAATAAATCTCCATTTTAATTAATCACAATGATCTAAACCTCAATTCTATTAATATATTAATAAACTATTTAAGAATATGTAATTCTACCCAAAATAACTAATAACCCTGGCCAACTAAATCATTTCATATTGATCCTTTCCATAAACTATATATATACTTAATATTAGCTCTATGATACATCATTAATCTCCTCTTAAACAATTGGCGTATCCCTTAAGGATGGACTCACTTAGAAATCTAAAACGTTGGGTTAAATAAACTCTATAATCAGGTTATTCCTTTATTATCTATAAGAATTCTCCTCACCTATATGGATTCATTATTTAAAAATAAAATTGATGTCCAATGCATTCAAATTTGATTCAACCATTAATTTAGCCGATCCCTGACCCTTAATAAGTTTCGTGGGCTTAACCTCAATATCATATTCTAAAATAATAGCTATCCACTTACCTCCCCTCCCTTCTCGATCATTCTGAGTAAGGATGTCTTTTACCGCTGCATTGGGAACAAAAATAATTATATGGGAATACAAAATATACAATCTGAAATCTTTCAAAGCTTTTACCAAGGCAAAAGCTTGCTTTTCCATAATATTGTATTTCAAAGAAGCATCTCTTATCCCCTACTGAAAAAGGCTATAGGCTGCTCATATCCCTCCTTGTTCTTCTGCATTAGTACTGATGCAATAATATGTTCTGAAGCAAAAGAAAAAATAATGAAATCCTTAGTGAAATCAAAACTGGCTGAGATATGAGTAGGTGTCAAGCTTGACTTTACCTCACTGAATGACCTTTTTGCTTCTGCATTCCATTTTATTTCACTGTCCTTTCTCAACATGTTGGTGATAACTCTTAAGTTTTCAACTAAATTTGGGATAAACCTTCTCATAAAATTAATTCTACCAATGAAAGGTTGTACTTCCTTTTTGTTTCTCCGGGGATCAATTTTCATGATAGCCTAAATTCTACATTGGGTCAATTCTAATACCATCTTTGGAGATTATACGACCTAGCATTTTACCTTCTTCTAGACCAAAAAGAGACTTTTTAGGATTTAAGGAAATACCAATTTTTCTACATTTCTCAAAGACAAATTTCAAATGAAACAAATGATCGTCAAGTTTTAGAAAACGTAGTGATGTCATATAGATATATCACAATAAATCTGTCCTTTTCATCTGCAAAAGAAATATCCATTACTCTGCGAAAATTTTCCCCTATATTCATAAGCCCAAAAGACATCTTCACGTACATGAAAGTTCCCCATGGTGTTGTAAAGGTTGTTTTTTCTTGATTATCTAGATGCACTAAAATATGTTTGTAACCCGAAAAACCATCAAGCAATGAAATTATGCTGGAACCAACTACCCTCTGTAGAATATGATCCATCTTCAGTAAGGGGTAATTATCTTTGAGAGGAACTTTATTAAGCTTTCAAAAATCCACACATAACCTTATTTCTCTAGTATTTTTCCTCACTACTACTAGATTTGATAACCATTTATAAAATCTCAAAGGTACAATAATCTCAACATCAAAAAACTTCCTTACCTCTTTTTCAGTTAAAGGTAGTAGAATAGGGTTCACTCTTCTTAGCTTCTGTTTGAAAGGTTTCTGGTCCTCTTTGATAGGAATAGTATGTTGAATAATACTGGCATCATAGGCCTTCAAATATTTGTATCCCCATGCAAAAACATCAGAGTATTCTCTCAATAAATCAATGTATTTATGTTTCTCTTCTGGAGGTAAAGACTTAGAAAGCTTCACAATCTTTGGATTTTCTTTAGTCCATATGCTACAATCCTCCACTTCGACTCCCATAGGTTGCATTTTGGGCTTTTGAGTACATCATTAAAATCAAATAATTCTTCAAGTGGTACCAAAACTCTTGGTATTACATTGTCCTTTAACTGCAGAGTTCAAGATCTACTTTGTGTTCATCATAATTCTCACTGAGTTGATTCAAAACAATTTATTGTCTATCATCTTCAACACTACTTTCTATATCAATATGTAAATTTTCAAACCCCCCCTTTAATTGTAAAAAATTGTCTAATTGTTTTTCACTGTCGAATACTTGCCAATATCTTATGTTATCCTGAACAACAATTCTATGTTTTACCTCAATCTCATATTTCTTGTTTGGGTGGAATGGATTTTTACATGTACTTGCTGAGGTAGCCAATGCATCAACAAATAAATTTTGATTTCTAGGGATCAAAGACAACTGATACTCTGGAAAACACTGCAAAAAATCTAAGGCAACATTTCTTTATGCTCTCAATCTAGGATACTTAATTGAATAATCAACTTTGATTTGATTTATGATGAGTTTTGAATCTCCATGGATTGGAATTATGTTGGCTCTTGATCTCTTCAATAACTGAAAACCCAAAATTAGTGCCTCATATTCAGCTACATTGTTGGTGCAATGGAAAGAAAGCTTGTAGGAATACATTTTTGATTTGTTTGATTTTGTGTCTAAGATCCATCCACTAGCTCCTGCTCCTTCCTTATTGACTGCCCCATCAAAACCCATATGCCAAAGGACTTCATCATTATCATCTTCTGTCTCACTTTTTAACTTTACATCCTTTGTTTTATTTGATTGACTTTCCATATATGACATTTCCTCCTCTAAGCATATGTCATTATATAAAAGGAAAGAATCCATGTGTTAGGGTTCTATAATAATAAGATTCATAATTTTGAATTGGCTATGGTTAGTCTTGTAATATTGTACATACTTTTGCTTTCTGCAAAATGTTTTCTCATATTAAAAATAAAAAATGTAAAGAGGGTAAGTCCTAAAAGAATAATCAAAGGAGTAAAAAAAAGAAAAAGATCAAAAAGATATAAAAAATATGAACCCCAATAAAGAGATAAGAATAGATCATGAAAGTGTGCAAATTCAAATGCCACTCCATTTACTTTACTTTGCAAAATAATATTGTGTGCAGCTTGTAAAAAATGCCACAAATCCATGATGGTCAAAGTAGTTTAAACTTGATTAATTCATGCTTTAAATTTCATGTTAATAGATAGAGAATAAAGATCTAGCCAAACTGTTTAATCTTGGCAGATCATTAGTTAGGTGGAGAATAATAATGAGCTCATCAGTTTAATCCGAGTCATTGGAAGTTATAAGGTTAGAATTGGATAGTTTGTTTATCAAAGAAAAAGAAATGAAGGGTCAACAAGCTCAAATGCATCAAGTGAATGAAGAGGAAATGCTAGGGTAAATAAAGAGTAGGTAGAAGAATTTTTGGAAATGCACAAGGCTGCTAGCTCAAATGCACCTTCATCACATTTGATCCTATGTTTCATGTGCAGGAGGAATTATTAAAGGCAAAGGTCAATTCACTAAAGTTTATTCACTAATTTTCCCTCATTTCACTAAACCCCTTTATTAATTTCCTTTCATTCTCCCCTTCATTATTTTTCATTTTCAAAAGAGGTATTTTCCCTTGTAAAAATACCCCCCCCATTCATTCCACTTTCCCCCTTATTTCATTCCATTTCCCCTTCCCAAAACCCCCTTCCCTAGTGTGAAAACCATTCCTATAAAAAATAATACCCCCACTTTTATTAATTTCCCTTTTTCCCTTAAAAACCCACTAAAACCCCTTTATCCTAAGTTTGAAAGGTTAAATGTGTCGGGTCCCATTAAAAAACCCTCCTCGATACCCTTTAAACTTAACCCCTATGTTATTTTCTAACACATAGCTCCACGGTATATGTTTAACCCCTCATTTTTATAATTCCCCGATACCCTATTAACCCATCTCATATATCAAAATCCCCTAATTACTTTTTAATTAATTACATTTTATTGTAATTAAAACCAACCCCACTCCCCAACTCTGCCCTCACAACTCCATCGCGTGATAGCCCTTCAATCTCCCACCTCCAAATTTGATGGCTCATATGCATAGCGCGCGCTCCCATCGTTTGAAAATTAAATCCCAAAAAGCACGCGAGATTCATGGTTTTGGCTGGTCACTGTTTTGCTACGTGGCAACACCACGTTGTATCACGTGCTCTCAAAAAATACCACCCTCCACCCAAAAGTGATGCAATATGGCATAAAACCGCCTCTTTGCATAAAAGCAAACCGCTCACTGTTCATTCGTTAATCCCGCACCAAAATTTAACCATTGTTAGTTAAAATCTGAAAAAGCCCCCTTTTCACTCTTTTCACTGATTTTTCGTTGCAAACGCCTCTGTCAACCAATTCCAACGCCCATAAACCCTGTTCAACCATTTTCAACCCATTTACAACCTGAAGACCCTACAGATTCCAAATTGAAGTAGCACACAGACAATTCAAGCTTCAGAAACCTCTGCTGCTACCATACAACCTTGATTGCACACCAAATCTCCGTTTTCCAGGTATTCTTGAAAGAACGAGAATGACCCTCTGTTTAAAGCTCTGCGCAGTAATTAGTGAAAGGTTAATTAATTAAAAGAGCCTTCCAAACTAGATAATTCCACTGTGCATCCAAAGGCCCTTTTTCTGCATATTATATTCGCCCTTCCTATTGTTATAGAGACCCTAAGCCTACTCCTAAGCCACAGAAAGAATAATTCAATAGAATAAACCAAGTTATGGCTTCCCAAAGCATCCTAAGTGAAAAACCCTAGCAAATCCCTCACCTAGACATTGAACACCTCCCATTGGAAAACAAAGATTTCCAAATTAAAGATACATCTACATCTAGCCACCTATTAAAGCTCCACTGTTGGAGTAAAGATAAATTCTTGAACCAGAATGATGACATTCATCTATGGGAATCAAATTTTCCCAGATACTTATTCCCCGAAATCATCCATTTCTGCCAAGCTTGCTATATCCCAAGTTAAAGAGCCATAGTCTCTCCTGAACAACATATTTTATTTACAATCACCGCTAAGTCCATATATCAAATGATGCAGATCTAGCCAAGCCCAAATGAGACTCCATTTTCCATTGAAGCCTTACTTGAACTTTACATCAAGCTGGACCTTCCTAGGAGGGCTCAAATATTTTAGACTTTCATCCTAGAGGAGTCTCATACTCCTACAGACAATCCTCCATACTCTGCTACCATTTTCTCTGAAAAGGCCAGACAAATTATAACCATGCTGTCATGTATCCTTGGGTATACTACCGATGAATTTGTAGATGAACCTATACTTTCTTTCCTTTCTATTTTTTGCCCAGGAAAGCCTCCAACAACAACCTTCAATTTTGTCGAGTTCTTGGCAGACAAAATTCATGATTAATTGATCAGGTTGCCAAATGAAAGAGTATTTAAATACTCTCTAGTGTTGTTCCACATGTTTTTATATTTTTAGTCAGATAGGTTTCCAGTCAATATCTAGAAGTTGTATACTAATGGCCATCCTAGATCAATCATCTTTTGGACACCCTTAATCCAAAAGTATTCCACTATTTTCAGTTACAAAGAATTCATTGATTCCTTTGTCCATCCTGTTGTAAATATGCTAACCAGTAGCAATCAACCCAGGATCAGTGATGAGATAAAGAGAGTTTTGCAGTTATCTAAGAAAAGTAGAGCAGGAGACTGGTATCTATACCAAGACCAATCATAAATCAGGATATATGGATGTCAGCTCACTCCCTACAAGCTGTCCAAATACCTCCCCATGAGTATATTTGCATTAGAGTATTTTAGGCATATCATAAACTCAAATGAGGTCAATTTTCTGTTAGCTAGGAAGAAAACACAGTTCAAAATAAAAAACCAACTAGGCCCTTTTATTTGTAATAATAGGGAAGCTAGACAAGAAGCAGAGAAAATTTATAGCAAATGAAGTTCAATAGTAGTTTCATGTGGCATTATGATCCTAATGGAGTCATAAACAAACTAAGGCTTCAGTTCAAATTAAGCCCTTTTATGCATGAGTCCAGGCCAGATATTGAAAGATATGCCAACTGGTCATAGTGGTTGGAAAATACTTCAATAGATGTGGAAAAGAAGATAGATACTAGTTCCTTTCTACAGGTTCCAACCTTACATGAACATATGGGTATTGGTCCCATTCTACAGACTCTAGGCATGCAGGACATAAATGTAAAAAGAACCAGGGAAGAAGGTTTTAGCTCTAAAATGGATACTACAGATGACAGGTTTGAAATTAGTTACAAGAAGAATCCCAAGCTTAATCCTGTAACTGAGCAAGAGGACACCATTGAGACAGTTGAAATAATTGATACTGACACAATGGTTGAAAAGAGTAAAGGTCCAATAGTTTCAGAGGAAACTCATCAACCTTCCACCTCAAATACTCAAATCATTGAAAAACAACTTAGTATTGAAGTATCTTCATCCAGTAAACCAGTGGATAAAGAGAAATATATAAAAGAGAAGTACAAATAAATCAAGTTGAGGAATGAGGCATTAAAGGTTGAAACATATGACCACTACTTCAAATAGACATTTGGAAATCAAAATAGATTAATGTTAGCCTTTGACATTAAAACTAGTAAAATTCAAATGACCTTTATGTAGCCTACAGTCCAGCAACCTAGATCGTCAGCAGACTACAGGAAGATAGAGTTTGAAGTTTTGGCTAGGGATGTTCACCCTATTGATCAAATTGAATTCCATAAGTAGGCAGATGAAATAATTTACTCTACAATGACTAACAAAGCAATGAGTGTGCACAAGCATCAAAGTTCTCTAGACAACATCACAACATATTTTAAGCTAGAGAAGGCATCCTCACAGGCCAAGGATAACATAATCAAGTCACTAGAAGACATGGTAATTGAAATTGGATATAATCCAAATGATATCAAGGCTGCAGAAAAACTAATAAAGAAGAAAAATGAGGATATTGCTGCTTTGAAAAAAGAATTGAAGTTGCCTCCTGAACATCCACAGACCAAGGAGGTCATAGAGAGTCAAACCCAACAGGATGAAATGATGGATCTCGTTCTTCAATTAAATGCTCATTTGAAACAAATGGAGAATGAATTGGACAATTTAATACAACTGAAACAAGCCATCCTTGAGACAGCTACTTCCACTACTATCCCTACAGTTACTACAATAGTTCCTTCAACTTTGGCAGCTTCATTGGCCCCAACAGCTCCACTAGCTACAACACTTCCAGCTGCAACAACAACTACATCAACAACAGGTTCAACAACAGCAGCAGCTCATCCAAGTGATGAAGCAAGTAAACTAGTCAAAGCCATGGAGGACATGTCCATTTAGACCACTAAAATAAATCGACTTAAAGAACATATTAGAAGTCTAGAGGATGAGAAGAAACTGGCTCAAATTATGCATAAAAATGAAGTACAGAAGTCAAACACGTTGACTTAGAGGATAAAGAACTTGGAAAAAGAATTAGCATTGAAGGAGCCACTTTCCCAAGCAAAAGAGTAGCTATGGGCCAATATCATTGGCTCTGCCAATGATATTTGGCCATCTATACAAGTTATCTTTGAACAAAATGATTTAATCAAAGAGGCTAGTGAAGCAATTCAAAGAGTTAAGGCTGAACTTGGAAATATGCCAGAAGAATCCTCAAGAATAATCCAATTCCTTAACTCAAAGAATAAATATGAATTACAGGAGCTTGATATAGCTGACAAGACTGGCACTATACTAGAGGTAAAGAAAGTAATCACCAAGAGGAACTCGATGATGCAACTTTAGGAAAAATGCCAAACTATGGAGCTAGATATAGGCAGGTTCATGGTCAAATTTGATGCTTTGAGGCAGAAAGTTCTGCCAAATCCATTGGTAATAAATGACAGGTTAATGCCACATGAAGACTATAACAAGAAAATCAGAGAATTGGCAAGGGAGCAAGCTAACAGTTCCTCTATGAAAGGGATACCTACAGGAAAGACTCTTTACCAGACTTTTGAGAACCTCTTTTACCTCCAGCATGGTAAAACATTTTTTGTAAACAAGCCCACCTTTGCAAAATACACAGAAGTTGATGAAGTCTACAGAAGAGTGGTAAATATTAAATTACTAGATACAAAGACTTGGGAAAAATTAAATGATTTATTGTGAAAATTCAAGGTAAACAATGGATACAGACCAGTGAAAGAAAAGCAGTAGGTCAGCTAAGTCAAAGAGTATCAGATGAAAGAGTATCAGCCAAAAGGCAAAGTAAAAGGACAACCAACGTAAAGCAACAACGAAGAAGAAAAAACAACAAAAGATTTTATAGGAAGAGCTTCGGCATAAAATCACATGAAAAAGATCATTGTCGACGCGTTTTGAACCAACTAGTGTGGTTCATCGTCAGGACAAGTTGGTTCAAAACGCGTCGACAATGATCTTTTTCATGTGATTTTATGCCGAAGCTCTTCTTATAAAATTAATGGATCACAGAAGCCTCAATTCTACAACAACAAAAGATCTGAGAGCAGAGCCAAATAAATAGGGACAACTTGCAACAATTACATATCTGTCTCTATCTTCTTGCATGAAGAATTTTCTTTTTCCTTGAATAAATTCTAAAAAATAGCTTAGGATATTTTGTAATTATTTTTGTATAAACACTTCATAATTCGAAGTATAGAGTGTGGATTGCTTAACATTTCTATAGTTGTATTGATTTGAAACCTAAGGGTTCATTGTACCATTTTTTCGAGTCAGCAGACTGGACTGAGTAATAAAGGCATTGCATTACAGGGTTCATGTGTTGGGCCACTTTAGTGAAGTATTTTTTGTTTGTCAAATTGTTATCTTCTTAAGTGTTTCACATACTTGCATGTTATCTAAATTGAATGAAATAGTTGGAATATTATTACAACATTTGTTTAAGTACACCCTGTCCTGATTAGTTATTCATTTTAATGTTTTCTTATGATATCTAGAGTAGGGAATCCTTCATTTCTCCCTAGTTTCGATTGACCTCTATCATTTCCCTCATTATCCGGTTTGAGGAATCCTTAACTACTCCTTGACCCCGATTGAAAACCACTTCACCATCCAGCCTAAAAGATCTAAATTTACTCAACTACCTTGCCTTGTAAACACTATCTTTAGAACTTGATTCAGTCATGTTTTCTTGACACTTGACCCCATAGCCCAATGATAAAGGACATCCCTCTATCCATCTAAGTCAATGATTTCACCACCAAATCAAAACCAAAACCCAATCAAAGCTTAAATGACTAGCCTAAAATCAATTGACTCAACAAAGTTAAATCATACAGAGAGAGCCCTCTCCGAGCATTGGGAAGGATAGATCCTAATCTCAATGGTAGGTTTGTGGTTACCTCCAATATTTCTTTTGACACAAGATAACAAATCTAGGGAAATTTTAGAGTGATAACATAGTGGCGACTCCACTGGGGACAATCCTCAATCTGATAAACCTTAAAGAAAATATTAAAATCTAATCTCTTCACCTTAAGGTCATTTTAGAGTTGTTAAAAAGTTTCATTAAAAAATTAAAAAATTAAAATTCTGGCTTCCAAAAGAACACACTATACCAGGGCACATCCGGATCCAAACCCTGCTATAATAGTTGATGGTCCTGACAGAATTTTAAGAAAACCAAAAAAGGTAGAAACTCAAGGAAGTAGTAGTCAGTTAATTAAAGCAAATTCACTCCCTAAAGAGTTATCAAGTTTGGAGGATATTCAATTTGATTTATCATTTGAGCTTTCTTTGTTTCATAAGAAATCTGAAAATTCAATTCATGATACTGTAATAGACCCCAATTTTATTCAATTTATTGAATCAAAAAAGGTTCCTATACATCTTGATTTAGGTCAACATGTTTTGGATACTTTTAACAAGCTAGAAGCTTTAACCTCAACTTTGATAAGGCATATAGATGAAGCCTATCTTCAACAATCAATTGAATTAGTTGCCCTAACTGCTGCTACCCCTGAAATTTCTATGAAGTCTTTAAAAACTGTAAATACAACTTCATTTAGTACCACCTCACCTATAATATCCACTACAGTTCATTCCATAAAACCATTCATACCTCAACTTCCTCTCCAACCAAACATCTCAAGTTCATCTACAGCCATCTCAAGTTCTTCTTCAAGCACCACTACTTTACACCCTAGTCAAACCAAAGCCTTAGCCATGGCAGACAGATATGCACCTTTGGTCTTACCAGCTCAACTACATGCCATGCCCCAAGACTACCAGAGTAAAATCTTTCTATTTGATGCTACTGGTTAGTATATCGCCCAACAACATGTGAATAAAATGACTGAATTTTTTGAGTTACATGAGATTGATGAGTTTGATGTGCAAATGAGATTATTTTCCAAACATTAGCAGGAGATGTCAAAAAATGGTTTAAAGGTTTACCTGCTAATCATTTTGCTGATTTAGCTGCTTTCCATAGATTGTTTATCAATAGATGGGAAAGAAAGAAAAACCCTTTGCAAATATTGTCTGAATATGAAAACATTAGAAGAGATCCTAATGAATATGTTCAGGACTATTGTACTAGGTTCAACAGTATCTATAATGTAGTCCCTGCAAATATCAAACCTCCACCAGACTTGGCACTAGTCAAATTTCCTAATGGTTTTGACACTGATATGTCTTAGCAATTGAGAGAAAGGAACCTTGAAAGATTGGAATAAATGCAAAGTAATGCTGTTAGTGTAGAAGCCAATTTATTAGCTAAGAGAGCTAGGATGAGAAATGAGAAATGAGTTACCATTAAAGAGGAACCATCCACTTCAAATGGTAAGATAGACAATTTAGCTAAAATTGTAGAAAGGATAATGGATAGATTAGAAAATATGGAAAGAAAATCTCAGTGGGAAAATCAATAAGGACCCCCTACTAGGAACCCCAACTTTAGGAAAAATCCTAATACTAGAAAAACAAGAGATGCTATACCTGATCAACAGGTTAGACCACCTTTCCAAGAAAATTATGCTGAAGGTTCACAAAACCATGAAGAAGAGGAGGACACCCAGATAAACCTATTGGGGATTAAAGACGAAGATGTTATTTTTCTTACTCGGGAAGAATAGGAATTATATATGCTAAAGCAATTACAATTAGAATCTGGAGAGTCCTTTGACTACAAACAAGGCTATAAATCTACTATCTATGAAGTTCAAAAGCAGTATAGCCTTAGAAGCAGAAAGAATATAGAAGTTCCCACTAAGAAATCAGTCCAAACCCAAACTTAAAAAATAACGTAAGCTCCTGTGACCAAAGTTTTACAAATTCTCCCCAGAGGAACTCAGGAGACTTCCAACCCAAAAATTGTAGACATAACTTCAACCGAAACTAAAATTTCAACTGTTACTCAAACTATTCCAGAAAAGAAAATTCAAAACAAAACTGTTGGTAAACAAACTGAGTTACCATGTGCTGATAAAGAAGATAACGATACACAAACCACAATTGCTAAGGAAGATCTCATACAGTCAGGCAAAACTCAATTGTCATTCAACATTAAGAATGAGATAGCCAAATTGAAAATATCAGTTCCTTTGACAGAGCTAGTGAGAAATGAATCATACAAAGCACAAATCACTGAAACACTAAACATAGGTGAAGGCAAAGATGCTGTAAACCTTAATGATGATCAACCTAAGCTATTATTTGGTCTAGAAGTAAATGAAAAACATCAACAAGGGGGTATCCCTCCATTTTACATTAGCTTAAATGTTCATGATAAAATCTTACATAATGTTATGCTAGATTTAGGTGTATCCCATAACCTAATTCCTAAAGCAATCATGGAAAGATTAAACTTAGATATCACCAGACCCTACAAGGACTTGTTTTCCTTTGATTCTAGCCAAGTCAAATGCCTTGGTTTGATTAAAGATTTGTGTGTAACTCTAGTCCAGTGCCCAGTAAAGGGTATTGTTATGGACATAGTAGTTGCTGATATCCCACCCAAGTATGGAATGCTATTATCTCGGTCACGGGGAGAAAAATTATAGGGATCTCTACAGTTAGACATGTCATATGCTACCATCTTTGTATTTGGTTAGCAAAGAAAGCTTTACAGAGAAACCTTGATGAAATACATGGTAAATAGTTCAGAAAAACCACTGAATTACCCTATATACTCTGTGCATTCTGATATGGACTCATTTATCTTGTATAATTCAAACAATGGAAAAAATGAAATCACAATTGTAGAAGAAAAATACAAAGCACCTGATAGTGAAAACATAACACATGAATCTCTATGGCATTTAGATTTTGATGGCTCTATAAATAGATTAGGGGCAGGTGCAAGAGTTTGGATTCATAACACGGAAAATAATCATTCTGAAGGTCATGCCTTTAGATTAAACTTTAAATGCACAAACAACATGGCAGAGTATGAAGCTTTAATCTTTGGACTGCTAATTGTAAGAAAACTTGGAGCCAAGAGAGTACCATGGGAGACTCAGGATTGATCATAAAACAAATTAAAGGAGAATAATCTGTGAATAATCCTTGACTTAACCAATACAGAGGGACTGTTCTAGATTTGATTAAGGAACTTCTTGAAACTGATTTTGCTGTTATTCCTAGGAAACATAACATGCAAGCTCACAGTTTGGCTACTTTTACTAGCACTTACAGATTACCTTTTCAGCCCAACCACCAGTACACTGCAGAAGTAAGACACATACATGTTATACATGATAATTTGAAATATTGGCAGATTTTTTCACAAGATTCTCAAATCTATGATTTCATGAATGCTGAGGGAGAATTCCAAAACTGTAACATAGATACTGATTGTACAATAGATAACATCATAAATAGTGAGATAGATATAAATGCTTTAGATGTAGGTAAACACACTAAATTTACTAAAGTAGAAAAGATAACTTAGAAAAAGTAGAAATAGATAACTTAGAAAAAGTAGAAATAGAAGAAATAATCAATGATGATTTTGAGATTTTAAACCTTAAAAATAACTTTTTGCCTACGGGATTAGTCCCATTAGAAGATTTGTTTGATTCAAATAATGTAGCCAAAAAACCAAAAATGGAGTCCTTAAGACTAGACATAGAAGAATGTAACATAGAAATAGAAGAAAAACCCAAGCTTATCAAAATATCCAAAGCATTACCTCCAGATGAAAAGCTGAAATACATAAGTCTGTTTAAAGAATTTCAAGACGTCTTTGCCTAGAGTTATGAAGACCTCAAGTCTTATGATACCAACATTATTCAACATAAGATACCCATCAAAGAAGATCAGAAACCCTAAACAAAAGCTTAGGATAATTAATCTAGTTCTTATGCCATTAATTGAAAAAGAAGTAAAAAGGATGTATGATGCAAAAATCATAGCACCAATTAGATATTCAGACTAGGGCTCTAATTTAGTCACCACAAGAAAGAAAACAGGAGAAATCAGACTCTGTGTTGATTTTAGAAACTTGAACAAATTATCACTAAAAGATAACTATCCCCTCCCTAAAATGGACCACATTCTCTAGAGGATAGTAGGGTCATCCATAATTTCTTTGCTTGATGGATTGTCTAGATACAACCAAATCTTAGTTCAACTAGAGGATCAAGCAAAGACTGCATTTACCACTCCTTGGGGTGCTTTCATGTATTTAAATATTCCTTTTGGATTGAAGAATGTTGGAGCAACATTCCAAAGAGCAATGGACATAGCTTTTGCAAAAGAAATCCATGACTTTCTAGTTGTTTACCAAGATGACATCATAGTGTTTTCCAAATCAGATAATGAACATCTAGATCACCTAAGAAGAGTTTTTATTAAATGTAGAAAATTTGGTATTTCCTTGAATCCCAAAAAGGCACTCTTTGGGCTAGAAGAAGGTAAACTCTTGGGACACATAACATCAAAAGATGGAATTAGAATAGATCCAGCTAGAATAGAGACAATCCTAAACAAAAGTCATCCTAGGAACATTAAAGAATTGCAATCATTTTTAGGTAAAATCAATTTTCTTAGAATATTCATTTCTAACTTGGCAGAATTAATCAGAGAATTAAATAATATGTTAAAGAAAGATTCAGCACTTAAGTGGACAGTAGAGGCTAAATAGTATTTTGAGGCAATCAAAGAAGCCCTTACTAAAACACCAGTTCTCATAAGTCCTGATTTCAAAAAAGATTTTATAATTTTTTCTTTTGCTTCAGAACATATTATTGCAGTAGTCTTGTTGCAAAAGAATGATCAAGGTTATGAGTAGCCTATTGCATTTTTCAGCAAATCTTTGAGAGATGCTACACTAAAGTACAACATAATGGAAAAACAAGCACTTGCTTTAGTGAAAGCTATTAAAGATTTCAGAGTGTACGTCTTATACTCACACATCATTGTATATGTTCCAAATTCAGTAGTAAAGGACATCTTAACACAGAGCATGCCTAAAGGAAAGAGAGGCAAATGGATTGCCACCATTTTGGAATATGACATTGAAATAAAGCCTACAAAGCTTATCAAAGGCCAAGGTTTAGCTAAACTCATAACTGAATCGAACTGTCAGGCCTTAGATATAAATTTTATTGGTGCCCTAGATGATCAGGAAGAGATGGCGACTCCACAGATCAGTGAAGCTTTCATAGATGCACCTTAGTATGCAAATATCATTTTTGTTTTACTAAACTTACAAGCTCCCCCTGGTTTATCTAGAACTAAAGGTAGATTTTTGAAAATGAAATCAATGAAATATTGTATCATAGACAATGCTTTATTTTGGAAAGATAATGGTGGCATTTTATTGAATTGTTTATTAAAGATGAAGCTGACAAAGTTATGCAAGAATTTCATGCAGGAGATTGTGGAGGACATCTATACTGGAAAACAACTGCTGATAAGATTTTAAGGGCAGGTTTTTACTAGCCCACCCTTTTTGCAGATGTCAAGAAATATGTGACCTCCTGTCACAAGTGCCAAATATTTGAAGGCAAAAAGAAACTCTTACCATTACCTATCAAATCCATCTCCATAGAAATGCCTTTTCAACAATGGGGTTTGGACTTCATTGGGGAAATTCACCCATCCTCCTCAGTCCAACATAAATGGATTTTGACAACCACTGACTACTTTACTAAATGGATAGAAGCCATCCCTTCTAGACAAGCCACAAACTCTGTCATCATTTCATTCCTTGAGAACAACATCCTTTCTAGGTTTGGATGCCCACAAAAGATCATAACTGATAATGCAGCTACTTTCAAATCTAAGAAAATGGTAGACTTTTGTAACAGATATCACATTACCCTTGGCCATACCATTGCCTATTACCCTCAAGGTAATGGACTTGCAGAATCCTCAAACAAAAGCCTTGTTAATATCACCAAGAAACTGTTAGAAGACAATAAGAAGACCTAGAACAAAAAGTTGGTTAATGCCTTATGGGCAGACATACTAACTATCAAAAAGTCCATTGGTACCTCTCCCTATCAACTAGTATATGGAATGGATGTTGTTTTTCCATCCTCTTTAGGAGTACGAGTGATGAAAATGATTCAAGAGTTGCAAGTGGAGCCAAATGATATCCAAAGGAGGATAAATCAGACAATACATTTGTAGCAAACCAGAGAAGAAGTCTATTTCAAATCATAAGTGATCCAGGATAAAATCAAAAAGATTTTTGACAAGAAAACCAAAGTTGATGATTTTGACATAGGCGATAAAGTACTCAAATGGGATTCTAGAAGAGAAGAAAAGGGTAAACATGGTAAGTTTGATTTCTTATGGCAAGGCCCTTATATCATTTATGGTTACAGAGGTAACAATGCATTTTTCTTGAGACAGCTAGATGGAACAGATCTACTAAGTGGACCAGTCAATGGTAGAATGTTGAAGCATTACTTGTCCCCAGATTAACATTAGTTCATTTGTTTACTCTACTCATTGTACACAACATTGCAAAGTTTAGATTGGATTGGATGATAATTTTTTGAGGTTGAAGCCCGAAGAGAAGGCCTTGAGCTTTGAAAGGTGTACCATCATATGTATGAATAAAGCACACCACAGAGGAGTAGTTACAAGGCAACCACAGTCAAAGTTTCAAAGGCTACTGATCATAAAGTTCTTGACATTTCACCAGGAAATGCTGTTACCGGGAATAATGTCCACTCGGAGTTGCTATTCCCACTAAGACTGGTAGCTATCTTAGAAACAAACAAGTAAAGACTACTTTTGTTTTCCTTTATGAAAATAGATAAGAGTGGAACAGAGGAAACCAACCTTAGTCTTGCACTTGGTTCCTTACTTGATTCCTCTCCTTCCTGATAGATCTTTGCCGCTTCTTCTTCGTCT